>JADLZL010006885.1:0-194617 GCA_015844335.1 Chrysopogon serrulatus | reverse complement strand
GCCGCATGCACCGGGCGTGACGGCCTCGGCTCGCGTGGCCATGGCGGTTGACCGGCCGGCGTGGCACCGTGGGGGGCCCGCCTGCCACGCCAGATGCTCGGGCGTGATGATAGTGTCACGCCCGCCTCGGCTCGTCGTCCGGCCTCTCCCCTCCTCCTCTCTAGTACATTGATTCATCAAGGTATTAATCCATGTGCTTGATCTCCCTCCATTTGGAATGCTCATGTCTATGTCTAGGGTTTGGAGAAAATTTCATTTTGTGAATTGGTTAGGCGTTTGTTGATATGATTTGTTTCGCATATTCGGTTCATGATACAATGTGGCAAAGGGATTCGACGCGTTAACTACGTGTTGCATGGACGTTGGTAGGTCTTGCATGGAAGATGTGTAATATTTGCTTGGTCATGCCATTATTTTGATAGGGTTTTGCGGATATAAATTGAGATGATTTGGTTATGAAATTGGTAGGTATTGATGGTGTTGTTTTGTTGTTAGTTGAATTTGTAGATGGAACGGTTAGTACGTCTATTTTGTGGTGGAAAAGTGAAAGAAAATGGTGAATTTGAAAGCATGCATGAAGAAGTGAAGTTCTTTAGTAGACCTCCGAGCTTTGAATGTGTTGTTGGACACTTGTCGTGATAGATTTGGGTGGCCACTAAGCTTAAGAGGTAGATTTGATTGCGGCAAAGAAAGACCACACTATGTGTTGATTGGTTTGTCAAATGTAGTTGATTGGAACAACTACATTGAAGCTGTTAAGGGTAGTAGTGTGAAGTGTTTGGAGGTAGTTGTGGAGAAGACACTTAGGACAAATGAGGAAGATTATGGTCCCGAAGTCGATGTCCCGGCTATTGAGAATGTAATCCAAGATGAACCGTTTGAGTCGGTGGGTGCTTTGGATGATGGTTTTGATGAAGATATGTTTGGTGAGGACGATGACTCTGGATATGAAATACCCGATGTGGTTGACATATCCGAAGCTTCAGAGGAGGAAGACTGTGATGAAGATGAATTCACATCAAACCCTAGTTCTTCGGATGTGGTGTTAGAGGATGAGTATAGGTCGGACCCTAGCAGCGAGGAGGAGATTGATTGCTACGAAGATGGGTTACCCGAGGCATTAGGTGTTCCATGTGATGGATCTTTACGGCTGGAGTACACTCAAGCAGAACTTAGGTAGCTAAAGGCAGTTCATGTGGAGGTACCCTCAGTTCCTAATTGTATGGACATTAGTATGATTGATGAGGCCATATGTGACACAGGATTGACGTTGTTAGATGATGGTGAAGGTGAGACTGAGGCAGTGGAGATTAAGAAAGGAAGGGTGTTTGACACGATGGAACATCTAAAGTTTTTTCTGATGGATTACTCGGCTAGGTATCACAGGCCTTATTATGTGAGCCACGCCGACAAGAACAAGAGGTACACGGTGCTTTGCAATCGTGGTTGTGGTTGGGGAGTATGGGCTCGACTGCAGAGGAATGGTAAATGGAAGATTCACAATGTCAAGCAACCACACACTTGTCGCTCTTCGAAGCCCAAGGGTGTGCATGCCCAAAACACGGCTCGTTACCTTGGTTCTCGGCTAGTTGGCCTTGTTAGGGCTGATAGCGATACATCAGTGGTTCACTGGTTACATTTGGGTTCACTGGTTACAGAGTGAAGTATTCCAAGGCATGGAGGGCAAAGCAGTATGCTATAGAGTTGCTTTGGGGAGATTGGAAGGAGGCTTACAACCAAGTCCCTAGGATTCTAAGTGCCATGAAACACTTCAATCCAGGGCTTCGATGGTACCATTATGCCGGTCGCATAGTTATGGATGTCGACGGTATTCCAAGACCCACTCTACAAAGAGTGTTTTGGTGTTTTGGCCAATCTGTGGAGGCGTTGAAGCATTGCCGTCCATTAGTGCTTGTCGATGGCACCTTCCTTACAGCAAGTATAGGGGTGTTCTCATGATAGTCGTCGGGGTGGGCGCCGACAACCAACTTGTTCCTTTAGGTTTTGCTTTGGCCGAGAGTGAGAACGATGATAGCTGGTCTTGGTTCATGAAGCTATTGAGGAAGCATGTTTTGGGTGTGTCACGTATGATATGCCTCATCTCTGATCGTCATCATGGACTATTGAGTGCGACAAGGGAGGATATAGAAGGATGTGCTCCTCTTGAGCATAGGTGGTGCATGAGGCACTTTGCTGCCAATATATGGAGAAGACAGAAAAAAAAGGAAGTTGTACAGAAGTTGAAATCTCTGTGTGGCTATCGGACTAAGGAGAAGTTTGAAGAAACCCTTGATGAGTTGAAAAAAGGTGCTCAATGGACCGGCTAAGACATGGCTAAGAGACCGATGCCTTATAGAGACAAGTGGGCTCTAGCCTTTGATGAGGGAGGTCTTAGGTATGGCGTGATGACTACCAATTCTTCGGAGTCATTCAACAAAGTGTTCAAGGGTATAAGAGCCGTCCCCGTTTCCGGGATTGTTGAGTACTCTTTTAGGAAGTGTAATGAATACTTTGTGAAGCGGTGGAATACAGCTAATGTGTGCAAAAAAATAAATGGGGTAAATCAGGTAGAAGGCACTTGGATGTGGCGTAGACGATAGCTTCAATCAAGTGGGGAAGCATTTGGGCCATCTAGGCTAGTTTACAATATCAGTCCTTTGGAGGTACCAATCCTGGTGGAGAAAAAATATGGTGGTAGGAATTATAGGGTAGACCTTGATAAAGCCCAATGCTCTTGTAACATTCCACAACCTGTTTCATGTTCCTTGCTCACATGTCATCACCGCTTGTAAAATTAGGGGTGTCAACCATGAAGTTCCCAAATTCATGAGTCCTTTGTACTTGAACTCCCAAACTCTAAAAGTATGGCAATCTAGCTTCGAGCCTTACCTAGATCCCACCCAAATGGCCGGAGTACTTAGGGTTAGATTTTATTCCCCGACCGGACCTCCTTAAGATAAAGAAAGGGAGAAGGAAGAAAAAAGCGTTTTTGAGGAGTTATGGATGCATCAAATGGGTATGGTGAGGATATGTATGGTTGTGGGGACTTTGATGAGGCACCGAAAGGTCCGATGCTCCAAATGTCACAAAATCGGACACACCGCGCGACTCATACCAAACGGAGAAAGACAAAAAAGCAAAGGGGGAGAGAAAGAAGGCACTAGTGCTACCGCTCGTATAGGGTATGTTTTAGCATAAGTATTTGCAATGTGATGTTGTAGTTGTGTTTGTATTTGCCTTTTATTAATGGTACTTCTTAATGGTATAGGGTTATATGGTTGCACTAGTGATAGCATAAGTATTTGTCTTTTAGTAATGGTATTTCATAATTGCTTCCACTATTACTAACTTATTTGTATTTTGTTTTTAATTACAGGATGGCTCATCCGCTAGCATCCCTTCTCTCGCGAAGTGCTACGACAAGGACCACCGAGCGCACTTGCCGGTGGATGAGGGCAAGGTAATTCAAATATGCTACTATATTTTTGGTCATAGCACTATATTGTTCCTATTTGTTCCATATGTGACATTTTTTGTTTATGTTTGTGAACCAGGAATTGACCTACCTCCGTCCCCTCGATCCACCGGCCGTTGGCGTGGGATGAGCGTTACGCCCCTTTCCTTGCCGGGGCTGGCTTCTTAAGCCTAGCTCGAGTCATCAATGCAGGCCTTCCTGGACATGGATGCCTCCCTCTTCACTTGCTTTCATTGATAGGTGGCGTCCCCGGAGACACACACACTTCCACCTACCTTGTGGTGAGATGAGCGTCTTCTTTGCAAGATGTTGCCTACATTTTGGGACTCCTGGATAGATGGTCTTCCAAAGGACCGGCGATCTCGACAGAGTCATGGAAAGATCTTGTTGAGCAAGACACGCCATCGTCCCACCCGAGCCGGAGGGGGGACGAAGGAGAAGAAGACTTCGGTGTGAGCTCCGGGTGGCTGGGGACCGCTTTGACATGTGTCCACCGCATGCCGGGAGACGATGTTGTTGAGAGGTATGCCCGGGTTTGGATGTGGCATATGGTGGCAAGCTTCCTTCTCCCGGATGCTTCTAGGAACACGATCTCTGGATGGTCCTTCCACGCCTAATTCAACCTTGGGACAACATCAATGGCTTTAGGCGGGGTTCAGCTACTCTTGCTTGGTTATACCGCGGCTATGCGAGGCATGTAGGAGGAAGGAGGCAAATTCAAACATTGGTGGCTGCACATACTTGCTTCAAGTGTGGATTTGGGAGAGGATTCCCATAGGGAGGGTGCATAGAGCACGTGTGCCGGTCAGTAGTTTTCTTGACATAATTAGAGTTTGTTCGTGTGTTCTCGCATTACTAACTATTTCTTTATAATTTGCTTATTTGCGTGGCTTGGCTACATGGTGACCGCAGACCCCGATGTGCTACCTTTGGAAGGGAGTGAAGCCTGCGTGCGTGGACAGCCCCAAATCGATGCGTGCAATACTCCAATGATTTGGATGTCCTAACTCCAGATCAGGTATGTTTGAACCCAAACTCACTGCATTTGGCAAATTTCGTCTTTCTACACTTTGATGATCATATACACTTACTACGGACCATGCATTGTAGGTTGAATGGGACCCATATGGGAGGGAAGAGATTATTCACTTACAAGTGCCTCCACATGTTGAAGCTGAGCAAGGTCTGTGGCGCGCAAATGTACCGATGATCCTCTATTATGTGGTGGAGCATCATATGCCCGATAGAGTGCTTCGTCAATTTGGAAGGAGACAACCATTTCCTCTACTAGCTGATACTACAACGCCTGCACTGCACGAGTGAGTTTCAAACATTACTTGTATTTGGATGAATTTGACAAGTATTCCATATATGACTTGTATTGCTCTTGCAGCATTTCAAGGAGGAGAAGGTTCAGTGGAAACAACTGGCTTACAAAACATGCCCAGTACGTGCAGCAATGGGAGCAAAGGCCAAGGATGGAGCCTACCGATGGGGCTAGGCATCTTCGAAGCGAGTACGGTGAGTACTTGGCTTATCTGCACAACTCGACTAGAGTCCATGTGCACCCTCCTTGGACGAGTGTTCCCATAAGTGAAATACAAAGCGATGATGAAGACCCATATGATGCTATGACAAGGGTTGGTGTCCAACCAGGGAGAGCTCCACTTCAAAACTATGTGGTAAGTTTTTGAGTTTCAGCTCACCACACTTTGCAACAGTTGTACCTCACACCTAGCATGAATTGTAGGCAACTCAGATGGCTCAGCTATCAAATGAGGCAGGAGTCTACCTTGGACGCGCTGCAGAAGACGACAACAACCCCCTTGCAGTGTTTGCACAGGTATTGTATGTTCTTTCTAACAATACTAAGATATTATTGCAACCTTGACCCATATACATGATGCAGAGGGTGTCCACTGTTTGCCGGCGGATTGCCCGGAGGTTAAGTTGCATGAACCCTAGAGATGTTCAATTGCCACAACAACCATCGCTCAGAAGATCAAGAAGGGCATTTGACATACCTGAGAGCTCTAGAGCAAGAGGTGGGGATGATGAAGAAGAAGAAGACCCTGCTGATCCCACATATGAACCCGACGAGCTCATGGGTTCTCAACTGCAAGATGCTCCGTTCGCCACCCAACCTAAGGTTAGTATGACCACATTTTTAGCCACACAACATCACAATTCTACCTTGTATTGAAAAACCTTAATTCATCTACCTTTGTATGGTATGAATGTAGAGTTCTAGCCAAGCGAGCCAACGTGGCCAAGGAAGGAACGTATGAGGACGTGCACGTGACCGCTCCGAAGTCGGCACTCCAAATATCCTTCCCACCAACCCTGGTAGGCAGCGGCGTACTCGAAACCCGTACACGCCGGGCCCTTGATCACTATGAACTTCGTTCGGTACTCGAGTTTTAGAGACTATGTCGTGGACTATGTGATTTCGACTCATGTCTCTATGTTATGGACTCATGTTATGGACTCTTATGTCATGGACTATGAGATTTGGAAGACTATGACTGTGATTGTGTCGTGCATCATTTGGAGACTATGTTTATGACTATGTGAATGTGTCTCGTGTTGTGGACTATGTGAATGGGTTATTTTTTGTGATTTGGAGACCTTTATATGTTGTAGTATGGCCAATATTATGTTTACGTGCCCGGCGCTTGCCAAAGCGAAAAGGGAGCGAGAAAGAAGCGACCTCAAGTGAATCTGTCCAAAACTTCGTCGCGCCAAGGCAAAAAGGCGTGGCCAAAAAAGCAACATCACGCCAGGCTAGACGGCGCGACAGCCTGTCACGCCAACCAAACCGGCGCGACGAGTGCGGCCAAACAGTCCGGACCACACTGGTAAGCGTGAGTCCATGGCGCGGCTAGTCACGCCAAGAACGTTGGCGTGACAGCCCTTGCGACGCCAGCGCTGCCGGCGTGACGACCACGGCTCCCACGCCGGAGCCGTCGGCGTGGCAGCCTCTGTCACGCCAGGAAGCTCGGCGCGACGACTCCTCGGAACAGTGCTGACCATACTGGTAAGCGTCATGCCGTGGCACGGCTAGTCACGCCGTGGTAGCTGGCGTGACAAGGTCCTGTCACGCCGTATATCCTGGCGCGATGCAGCGTATATAAAACCCCCCCAAATATCAGGGCCGCTGGTGATCTCTTTTTCTTCGAGCCCTATCAACGGATAAGTCTTTATCTTGACCACTTAAAAATTAGTGTTCATAATTCATTAGTTATTTTAAAGACAACAAGGGAAAATGCTAGATAATTCATCCATGCACCCTTACCTCCATCTGAAAAATACAAATCCTTCCATGTTTAGTTTTTAAATTTCAAGTGCACATTCTAGGATGACAAGCAAAAAAGAAAGGTAGGAAACACATAATTTGCTTGTATGATCATACTATCTTTCACAATGTATTACTATAACAAATTAACAATTACTATTACTTTGATTCAAAGCAAACACCCACATCATATCTACAAGGATGCCGTGTACAGTGTACAGCAAACACCCACATCAAAGACACGAGATTAAATGCCATGACACACAATATACTTTGTTTGGTGGCAGAATGCTAGTCTTTTGTGTATAGAAATTTAGACTTCAGTTTTACTTGACAATTTAGTATTAAGACTTCAATTTTGTTTCTTAATATATGAGATTGTAATTATATAATAAACCTAAGGGAATCAAGTGACACATTAGTTATTAGGTTCCCAGTCACTATTATGACTCCTTTTGATGCAGTGGTCAACCAGGCGAAGAGTTACTACAAATATGGTTGGGTGCAAGTTTCTAGCTCAATAATCACTGATAAACTATATAACTTCAAGGTATGAAACTGCAGCTTGCTTCCCCTTTTCTTTTCTTTTTTTCATAGACATAAACACTTTTGCTTCACTGGATTACTACAAGGAATATGCTCACATGAAACATAGCATTACATGAGACGATATCATCCTAGTTCTTCATGCAAATGCATAGCACAGTCATAGTTCGACACGAGAGGACATAGCATAGTTCATAGTGCGCATCATAGTTCATGCAAGCGCCATAGCATCACAGGACATACAAAAGCTGCCTTTCCTCAAACAAGTCCAAGGCATCCTGCACCAACAATAGGGAAAACTAGTAGTAGTCATCGTAGTCTTGTGCGGTCCACTCAGGCTTGGCGTCGGGGTCATAGTCGAAGTCGGGAGGCGCCCCGTCGTCGCTGTTGTCATCATCCTCCTTAGGGGCCGGGAGATGTCCATCGTTCGGTGGCGATTCGGGAACTACAAGTAACGAAGAATGGTTAACACGACCAAGCACAACATGCAGTACTTTGGATCATTGTTTACACACTAAGTACTCACAAAGCTCACGACACATATTCTTAGCTTGCCTCCCATGTTGCACACGCCAACGGTCCTCGCTCTTCAATCTCTAACGATGAAAAAAATTGATCTCCCTCCGGCGCTCGTCATCCATGAAGTCGTAGCGCTGCTTGTTCGTGCGCCAAAACCTAATGAGCTCCTCACTGTCATGCGGCCGGCCAACTCTCTTGAACTTGTTGTCGGTCGCTCTGTCAAAGTCATCACCAAGCATATTCCATGTCTCAATGGATGGGCCTATAACACTGTGCTTCATGCGGCAGGTTTGCCTGGCGTTGTGCAGTTTAATCCTCTGCCTTTCATTCATATAAGGAGAACGCACTTTATTCTCGTAGATTTCCACCCACAACGCCCCACGACCGGGAAAATCCTCCCAATCACATGTCTTCCCCGCCTAAACAAACATAGATTAGTGAGCACATAATACGGGTTCACAAATTGTATTAAAAAACTAGACAGAAGTTGATAAGTAAGTAAACTCACGAAGAACTCATTTGGGCCTCCGAAAGCATTGCCACAAAGAGGTGGCCCCACCCTAGCTCCGAAGGAACAACTCCTTCGCGAGCCTTGATGCCACATTTGCACTTACGGTCCGGCTTCTTCAAACATGGCCATGTATTTGAAAATGTAAACTCTTTAACCTCCTCCTCAGAGGGCCAATGCGATCTAGGTCCATAGACGTACTCATCAAAATCGCAAGCTGGAAATCCACGCTGAAATGGAAAACAAATGCAACCATTGTGTTACAATTTCAACGAACGCATATGACATGGACAAGAACAAAAGTGGAAAGAACACTTACACAGTCACGTTGACCACAACGGAAGAATGGAATGAACATTCCATCCTTGCTTGGTTCTTGGAGAACCGCAACCTTGCCACAGTGGCAGTGAGGAGGATTCTCTAGCCGCTCAGCTCGCGCAAAACACTGCTCAATACCACTCATAGGAGGAGGATTCGAGGGGGGAGGCACCCACCTCTTAAACTCAGCATATGGAAAACTCTTCCATGGGTCGTAAGGAAAAAACATGATGCGTCTATCTAACATTGCATCACCATCCAACCATTGGTAGAAGTCACATCCGTTTATACCTCCAACCTTGGGGGGCTTTGTCGAAATGGGCAACAGAAAAAGGCCCGCCCAGAAGACCTAGGATGCCTCGACTACTTCACATAGGCCGATGCACCACAAAAACATTTGGGGACTGGATCACCATCTTTGAATGGAGCATCTATGTCATCATGCACCGCCGGATGGTGCACAAACGGATCCTCATCGCCAACCTCCATTGATTCTATTATAAAATCTTATATAAAACCATCACAATCCAACAAACATATAACCAGAGGTTTAATGCTTCCATAGAAACTACAGGAATCATCACAAAAATATAAATGTCACTTGAAACCTTAAAACAGTGTAAAAGACATACTCAATACCAACTTACTTCTAATCACAAATTAATTAATTAATTGCATGATTAGCATATCCGTAACAAACAAAGCTACCTATATAATACCAGCTAAATAGTGGCTATATCAACTACAACCCTAACACGTATATATAACCAAAACCTAAAGGCACCAAGTATCAATCTGAGAAGAGCATGTATAAGACATAGTTGTTAAAACCACTACGTAATAAATTGCATCATTTCTCTAACCATGATGAATGCAAACCCTAATACGAGGTGTCCATATCAACTACAAACCTAACATCTTCCACAAGACACAGGTATATAACCACAACATAAATGCACCAAGTATCGGGCCGAGAAGACCACCTCTAAAAGCACAGCTATCAAAACCACACCACCAAAAAGCACAACAAATCCGGAGAATAGCAAAGTGTAAACCAAAACAAGTACAAACCAAAAAAAAAACATGTTAGGATGGAGGAGACTTACCTCAAAGACTAAATGCTTGCAATCAATGGTGCTCAAACTTACTATGTTACTAAAATAGAGAAAATGGGAGAAAAAGAAAAGAGGGAGGAAGAGGAGAGCTACTACTGGTGTCTGGTTCGACGCTTGCTTTGACAGAAGAGTGAGTGAATGGGAGGAAGAAGGGGAAGCCTCGGGTGGGTGGGCTTTTATACCTCCGTCGCGCCAATCGGCCTGGCGTGACAACCGTCGCGCCAGAGCATGAGGCGTGACAGGGTGGGCCCCATACGTCGCCACGCCAGCCCCGGTCAACACCCATGGCCACGCTGGCAGAGCCTGTCGCGCCGGTGCATGTGGCGTGACAGTGTTCTGCTGTCACGCCGGGTAACCTGACGCGACCAAAGGGGCTATGGCGTGCAATATCTTTTTGAATCAGTTTTTTCTTGTAATATATTTATTTAAAGGATTAAAAATAAAAAAAATCCGTGATTATGTCGCTCTCTGGGAAAAGCTTGAGAACGTCCAGCTTCAACCCATGGAGAACGATCGTTTCGTCTGGCGTTGGACGAACGACGGCAGTACTCCGCCGCCTCGGCCTACCGCTCCTTCCTGATTGAGCATAAATGGTTGTGTATATGCTTCCTGAATTCTAGCTCTAGTATTGTTAGTTGTCACTGCCCTTTAAATTAACTCTCAAGCCCAGCTGAAACGCGGGCAATACAGCTTGTTACAAAAGCAGGAATGGGATACTCCCAAGTTTCGTCCCATCCTGAAATTTGATTCAAGCCTAAAGCTGCTACCTCGTGCGCAGATGAGTTACAATGCCTTGAACATGGAAACATTCGAAATTAATAAAATGATCTCTTAGTAAAGAGCGGATATCTTTGAAGATCACACCCAAAGGAGCTTGGTCCATCTCAGATGAATTCACAGCTTTCTGGAGCAGCAGCGAGTCAGTCTCCAAAATTACATGGGACATACCATGAGACACCACCATTTCAAGAGCCTTCCAACAAGCAATCGCTTCTGCCGCCAAAGCATCATATACTTCAGTTAGATTTGCGGCACCAGCAAGCACAGGGTCACCAGAGTGATCCTGGACAATGAATCCCCAACCTCCCTTCTTAGTTGCCTGGACAAACGCACCATCAGTATTGATTTTCAGCACATCAACAGGAGGAGGCACCCAGGATGTCGTCTCTCTTTGTAGCCTGACTGCAGTGACTTTTGGCTCACGTTAGACTTCTTTTGCCATTTGATACACTGCTCCTGTCACTACTGAAATTGGTATTGGAGGTTCACCTGCATTCACTTTATGACGGGCTGTCCACCATCTCCACAGCAGGATAAGAATTAAATTGCACTTGTCCTTTGGCATTTCTAGAATCCTCTCGATCATATCACGTGCAGATTGCATTTGTATGAGTTCAGTTCTCTCACTCTCCAGGTTCAGCTGTTGCCAACATTTACGAACAGATTTGCATTTCAGAAAGCAATGTCCACAATCCTCATCAAAACGCTTACACACCGGGCAGATTGTATCACTTGGCACTCCTCTTCTCTTTAAGTTCATTTTCAGAGCCAAGCTGTTATGGGATAGCCGCCAAACAAATTGTTTTATCTTGGGTGGACATGTCAATTTCCAAACTCGCTTCCAAGTGAAGCTTCCCTGACTTCCAGAATTTGAACCCGAGGATTCCCCGTGCCGCGCCTCTCATTCCTGTTGATCATCAAGGACATGATATGCTGATCTAACTGAAAATATCCCCTTTGAATCAAAATGCCAGGCCACATAGTCATCATGACCCGGGCTGGTCTAACCTGAGGATGATTTCTTGGGCAATGTGTGCTGTGGCGCGCAGGCTACATGTGATGTTTTTGTTCTAGGTCCTCATTTTTTCCCCAGCCGTGCAAGCTTTATATGTGTAAGATTCTTGCTGGATCTCTGTTTCTGATTGGTCTGCTCCAGGATTGCTGAACAAGTTCCTGAAAGCCCTCGTTAGTCGTTAGTCGTTATTGTCCCAAAAGGACTCGAAGCGGGAGCCCTTTAATATATGTGTGTTGTAGAGGTGTGCAACTACACAACAGAGGAGATGAAATTTAGGATTGGCATTTATATTGGTACATCAGTTACAGTGTTGCCGATCTGTAGTTCGTGCTATCCTGGGGGCTCCGCTAGCGACCACATGCTAGGATATATCGGTGGATGCTTTTCCACCGCAGCTTGACCCACTATCTATCGGCGACTATTGTGTGGATGTATTTCCTTTTGCAAGCATAGGTGGTTGTGACTTGGTGTGTGTTGTGTTGGAGGTGCCCCGCCCCCATGTTTTCTTGTTTTTCGTTTGTGTGTTTAGGACTCTACTGGTAATTCTAGGTTTACTTGAGGAGTTCTTTGTATCGGTGACCCGACGTCTCTTTTGCCCTTTCGTCTTAATGAAAAACAGGTAAAAGACCCTATACCGGAAAAAATATCCTAGCATGTGCAGGATGCTAGGTTAGATTCGTTGTCAATCATGATCCTTGAGAACTTGTCGCGCCCGGTGCGACTGCGTAGTGTCATGAGCAGAAAGAGCCTCTCCAAGCGAGGAGCATCCGCCACACAGCAGTGTTCCCCAAGGAAGAGCAAGCACCGCAGAGTGCAGCGGTATTGTTGAACTTCGAGGCGCCGAATCGCTGATGTGCAAGCGGTGATTGAGGTGCAGCTGAAGAGAGTGGTGGGGAGAGAGACGTCGAGCGGCCATGGGCGGTTGATAAATGTGAGTTCATGGACACCCTCTTGTCGGTGACCAGCTACAGCCACCCCTTGACCTTTTCCCTATTCAGGTCAGTGAGGCCGCTGATGCGGTCGACTCTGTTGTCTGGTGCCCCAGACCACACGGCACAGGTAGATGTGAGGGGCACATCGGGGGCAGGAGCGACTCGTACACGAACTAGAGAGTTGTATGCGTATCTTTGTCTTCACCGCTGAATGCCTAATAGACCTTATGCTCACTATGCACCATTCCCCACCCTTGATCACTGACAGCTTGGAGGGTGGAGCCGATAGCCGAGACTGAGGCGAGGGTTTTGTTTTGACGAGTAAAGTGAAGTGGTGTGCACAGTTTCCGTTCCATTTAAAGGTCACTTAACAGGTGACGTTTCAATGCTATTTTTCTAAAGTTAAATCTTCCTATGCTATTTTCTAAACTTCAGATCTTTTAATAGTATAAATCTAATTTTCCCATTCAATTGTTGATGAAATATGGTTTTAAATATAGGCAAGGAAATATTTACATAGGCTGTGTTGTAGTAAACTATATTTGTTTTAGGAGGTCACTATATTATAAAATGACTAGCATCTACTTTTAGATGGATTCTTGGAGTTGCCATAACTTCATTTGAAAAGTTAGTTTTAATTTTCTTTAGATAACACCTATTTATAGGGATGGATAGTAACAAGAAAGGATCATCTCTGTAAATAGAGGACATTCCGCACCTCTCTACCGCCTAAAATTTGATTTCCATGGGGTATTTTATCTCTGAAATCATTTCGAGAGGCGGCTGAAATGCCAACCGAACAAAAATCGTGACGTCGCTTAATTAAGGCACAGCTTTAATTAGCTGTGAAGGGATGAACCAGTCTGGATTAGATGCAGTTTAATTGAGAGCCCGGGGCATCAATATCAATGACAGGTACAGCGTGTGTTAACGTGGTGCTTGACCACGCAAATCCTTCCAGGTCAAGATCATAATCGATGGCATAAAAAAAACATACTAGATAATCAACGGTACAGCGTGTCTTAACGTGCTATAGGCGATGAATACTATCACTGTCATACTCTCCGTGTCATCAGGATACAGCGTGTCTTAACGTGCTTGACTACGAAAATCCTTCCAGGTCAAGATAATCAAGAAAAAAAATAATCTACTATTATGCTACTAGGCGACGAGTACTATCACTGTCATACTCCCTCCGTCGGGGTACAACGTGTCTTAACGTGCTTAACCACACATTCGTTCCATGTCAAGATAACTGAAGCGCAAAAAAATTAATAATAATAATAATAATGTTATTCTCTTTGTTCCAAATAAATGGTAAGATGTTTTAGCTTGTCTAGATTTATAGTTTTTGTTAGGTACCTAGGTATAGGTTATTACGTCTAGATATATACATGGTGAAAATTATGTATCTAAAAGTAACAAAAAATATCTTATAATTTGGAATGAAATGACTACTATGCTAGGCAACAAGTATTATTAGAGCAACAAACTATGTAGCTCTTTACAGTCTATCTCTTAGTTTACTCATGTAGTGGTTAGCTCTTAACTATACATATGGTCCACTTGTCCCTCAGAGATTTTCTTGGTTCATGTATCTAAACCAAATGTAAACTTTTAGTTAGTTTCTTCTCTCTTTCTTTTTTCTCCTCCACTTTACATTCATCCTTCTCACATCCCTCTATTATACTGCTCTTACTATCACACTCCCTCCTTCTATCTTTCTTATTTTCTGAGAAGTTAAATATTTTTAACTTAGACTAAATATATAGAAGTAATATTAATATTTATGATATATATTAGTATTATCAGAAAGATCAATGCATATGATAAATTTATTTGAAGATATAAATATCAGGCGCGCTATTGCCCGGGCGTCCGGAACGGATGAGCGTCTGGACCGCCGCGACCCCTGCGCCCACCTCCCACCTCTCCTACCTCGCAACACATGCCCCCGCAACCCCTGCACCAGGCCCTTGCCTCACAACACCACGCCGAGCACGTGCCCCAACGCCCAGGTCTCCGCGCGCACGCGCTCGCCTCGCTCTTCCTCCACTTCCCACGCAAGCGCTCGTCTTCCTCCGATCCCCACGCAAGGAACTCACCCCATCCCCCACGAGCACGGGATCCGCCGCCAAAACCTCGCCCCATATGAGCACGGGATCTAACCCCCCCCCCCCCCCCCCCCCCCAACATCGCCTCCTATGAGCACGGGATCTGCCCCCTCTTGCCCCCAACCTCGGCGGACCCAAAGACATCCGCCCGCCACCAGCTCACCCCCACAGCCACCCCTCCCTCCAATCTTTTTTTTTCGGATGCAACACAATGCGCATGATAGTGCAACAACAGTAAACATGTTGCTACAACAACAGGTCGAAGCAGAGAAACACCATGAACCATATACACTGCAATAACAAAATAGAGACAAAATAGCTCCAACATTAGAGTGAAAAAGTTGAACCACCATGAACATATTATTGCAACAACAAAAAAAAGAACAAAATAGATACCTGAAACATTGAACGGATTGATGAAACACCATGAATGTAGTGCTACATTAACAACACCCAAATAGTTGCTGCAACAACATGCAACCCCTACTGCAACATGCAGATTGAAAAGAACTGAAACAACATCTCAAAAATCAGTACTACAACAACGACTGAAACCTATTGCAATATCCAGAGAGAACCATTACAACAACGGTGAGATCTGAACCCGAGAGCTCTCCGGAACCCTAGCCTACTGCAACATCACGTAAAAACATACTCCAACTTTCAGAGAACACCATTGCAACACGTGCGAGAGCTGAACTCGAGAGCTCGTTGGAACCCTAGCCACCACCAAAAACCCTTAGATCCAGGGGAATGAGAAGGAGAAGCATGAGGAGTTGAGGGCCAGATCTAAAGGAGGGGGGAGGAGAGTTCATATCCAGATCATCTAGAGGAGGAAGAGGGAGGCCTCAGATTCAGATTCCTCCCACCTACCTCGTTGAAGCCGCGCCATCGTCTCCCACTCTGGTTGCACGGGCAAGAGAGTGAGGGAAAGAGAGAAGGGAGGGAGGGAGTGCGCTCGCATCGCCAGCCGCCGCTGTCGCCCCCTACTTCGGGTCAGGGAGGGAAGGAGGAGGAAGAAGCGAGGGAGGGCAGCTCGCTGGAGGGAGGCGTGAGGGCGCAGCACGGCAGGAAGCACATGGCGTGCAGCGAGCGGTGGCAGGCTCAGCGGTGGGAAATGGGGAGTGGGTCACGGGGGAGGGGGCACGGGCGATGTGGAGCCGTGGAGAGATGCGGTGGATGCAAGAGGCGGTAGGTGGATGCAAGAGGCGGTAGGTGGGCGGTGGGGCGGCACAATCCGCTGGTGCCACATCTGGAAGCGGACAAAAGAGCCGGACATCAGCGTAGGATCATTACCGTATAGATATTATCAATATTTTTTGTAAATCTTAATACAATTTGACTAACACGAATGATTTGACTTCAATTTTTTATGGGATGGAGTAGTACGCAGTATATTTATTTTCCATAAATCTTAATACAATTTGACTAACATGAATGATATGACATCACTTTTTTATGGGACGTAGTAGAAGGCAGAACACTCAATCATTCATTCATCGATCATTGTCCTTATATACAGAAAAGAATGGGGCACGCGTGGCCAACAGTAAGTCTAGTACTACTACTAGGCTACGCTGCCCTAGTAACCAAAGTATACGATAACCGACAGCCAGGGGAAGCAGGCCGGCCAGCAGAAGAAAGAGGAATCCATGGCTGAGCTAGCGGCTGGCGCCGTGAGCTCACTGCTGGTCGTCATCCGCAATGAGGCGCTGCTGCTACGCGGCGTCCGGGACGACGTGCAGTTCATCAAGGAGGAGATGGAGAGCATGAACAGCTTCCTGGCGCACCTAGGCCGGAGTGCGCCTCCCGGCGGGGAGCACGACGACCAGGTGCGTACCTGGATGAACCAGGTCCGGCTGCTCGCTTAGGACTGCAACAACTGCATCGACCTCTACTTGTACCGCGGGAACCCGGACATCCACCGTGCCAGGGGTGGGCTCCGGCGCTACATCTGGTGGGTGTCCTGGTTCCTGCACAAGATGGCGCGCCGCCGTCCAGCTACGCCAGCTCAAGGACCGGGCGCGCGATGTCGGCGAGCGGCGCTTGAGGTATGGCGTGGAGGTCCCACCGAAGTCGTCGGCGGTAGCGGCAGCAGCTAGCAGGGCAATCATCGTCGCCTCTTCCTGCTACGGCTGGCCGGCTAATAAGGCCTTTGTCGTCATCCATGAATGCTGCTTTGCGGCAGCGGCAGGAGACTTTGCCGCTTACAATGTAGAAGAAGAAGAAAGTGATGAAGATCAGCTCGTGGTGGCAACGGCGGTGACCACTGGCCGTGCTCGGTCTACTGGTGGAAGATCCTTCTTGTTTGAGCCCCAAACTCTGGACGACCACGTCAAGGCAAAGCTGTTGGAGTGGTTTGATGAAATCCCTCCAAACGCCGGCAAGACGTACTCCATCGCCGTTTTGGCATCTGATGATGCATATCATGAAGCCCTCGCCCTTGCACGTGATACTTTGGTTGTACCACCCACCATCGAACAGGCCGGCTACCATCGTGATATTGTGGTCAACATTCCAGCGTTGCACCCCGATTTTCTACCACTACGACCTAAGGAGGTTCTTTACTACATCTTGCGGGAGCTTAAGGATGCCAAATCCAAATCCCTGAAGCCACAAGGCGAAGGAGGGGCGGAGGAGGAAGACATGGAGGAGGATGAGGAAGAAGAAGAAGAAGAAGAAGAAGATGTGACGGAGGAGGAGGATCTTGATTCTTGGCAAGATTATTACAAAAAATTTTGTATCTACTATGAAAAAAAGAAAGAGCTTGGTAAAATCAAAAGGAATATAAAAAAGATGATGATTTATGAAAAGCTTGACAAGATCAAGAGTGATATGATCCAAGTTCACCAACAGAAGGGCGAGGGTGATCGGCAGCAGCGACTTCACTGGATCTCGGATAGAAGAGGTCTGTGGATCAGCTGGACCTACATGTACTCCTGCTGCTGCTGCATGAATCTACTAGTGATGCATCTCAACAAGACCCAGTGAAGAACAGAGACATGCATAATTTACCAGCATGGGACGACAGCATCATCTTGAAAATAGCCAAGAAGCCTAAGGAGCATATGGAAGCCACCGAAAAGTCTAGGGAATTTAATGGGCAAATGGGAGAACAAAAAGAAGAGATGGCCAAGCAAGAAGGAGAAGAGTCGGAGGAGGGCAAGCATGAGGAGATGGAGAATAGAGAAGATGATAGCAAGGAGGAGCCGAATAAGGAGGTTGAGAACAGAGGAGAAGATGACAGCAAGATAGAGGAGAAACAAAATAAGGAGATTGAAAATAGGGAACAAAAAGACAGTGAGGAGGAGCAGAACAAGGTGCAAAAAGAAGAAAACAACAAAGAGGAGGAAGAGCAGAGCGGGGAGAAGGAGGAAGCAGACAGCAAGGAGGATGAGCAGCTTGAGAACATGGAGAAAGACGTAAGAGAGGAAGATGATGACGAAGATAATGATGATGACGACAACGACGACGAAGAAGGTGAAGAAGAAGAAGAAGAAGATGAAGAAGGCCCAATTTGTCTTCATGAAGATCAATATGCACAAATTCTACGGGAGGTGTTCCCAAAGACTAGCAACAGCAAGCCTCTGCAGGCCCAGCAGAAAGACGGACCGGCGGCCAAGCATGCTGAAAAGACCACAACCACAACATTGGATGAGGAAAGAATCAAGCAAATGATTCAGGAGGCAAAACAAGAGGTCTTAAAGGAGCTGCAGGAAGGAAAACCAGACAAGAATCTAGCAGCAGGTAAACCTGGTGTCCTGGGTGCAAACCAAAACACTCATTTAGATGAAATTGTGCAAAAGATTGAGAAAATCAAGCAGAAACTTAAAGAGCAGCTAAAGATCAATAGGATCATGGACAAGATTAAACATCACTTGGAGGGTGACTGCCCCTTGATTATCCTTAAAGTTGATGACATGATGGATGGATCTAGATGGGAGGACATCAGACAAGCTTTGAGCCTGTTGGAATGCAACGCAGATGCTGTGATCTTCACCACCACAAAGAGCACCCTGCGAGCCAAAGGATATTACTATCCTCCTAGAGAACCCATAGACTATTCTCTTGTTGGCCTCTGCCATGATAAGGTGCTCGAGCTTACTAGCCAACAGAAGAAAGAGGACAGTGCTAGCCCCGAAGTTTGTCGTGATATTTTGGAGGAGTGTGAACCATAAATTCTGCATGAAGATTTTCACTCATGCTTTGTATGCTAACCCAAAGAGGAGCAATGAAGAGTTAATCAGGCTGCACAGCACCCTGCAGGATTTGCCAAAATCATTCAACATCCTAGCTAAGAAGATGTTTATGTACTCCTACAATGATCTGCCTAAAGAATACAAGACCTGCTTGTTGTACCTAGCTATCTTTCCCAAGGGAAAAACCAATCAGGCGGTCAACCTTGATTGGACGGTGGGTTGCAGAAGGGCTAACATTCAAGGAAGATTGGCCTAGTTCTGTGCGTCAGGCACACCGGTGTTTTGACACACTCATTCAATGGTGGCTTGTTTATCCTGCTGATATTAGTACCACAGGGAAGGTCAAGAGTTGTGTGGTAGGTGATCTAGTTCATGGATTCATTACCACCATTGCCAGGAAACAACGCTTGGTGGAGACACGCCTATCACATCACTTGGCTCGCCACTTCTCAGTTTTCAATGATTTCCAACTCCGCAGCTCTGATGGAATTGATAAATTCTTCCAAAGGCTCTCTGAATCATCTCGGATATCCCTACTCAAGGTGCTCGATAAGGTTGTCAATGCTTTGGTGGGAAGAACCAGCGGTACCTAAAGGACATCTGCAGTAAGATGTTACTGCTCAAGTACCTGAGCCTAAGGGGAACAGATATTACCCAGCTACCCAATGAAATCAACTACCTCCGTGAGCTAGAGGTATTGGATATCCGACAAACAAAGGTGCCAGCATATGCAACAGAAAATATCCTGCTCTTGAAGCTGAAGCGTCTGCTTGCTGGTCACATTGATCTGAGTTCAAGCAATTCTGACACTATCTGTAGTGTTTAGATCCCTCACAGGATCGACAAAATGGTAAAGGTAGAGATACTATCTAATGTCAAGGCACAAAAAAGTGATGATTTGAAAGATATTGGAAAGCTATGGCAGCTAAGGAAGCTAGGTGTGGTTATCGATGATAGAAGTAGCCACCTTAGGAATTTGCTTCAAGCGATTAGTGACCTACATGAGTGCCTCCGTTCTCTGTCAATCACTCTTCCTGTAGGCACCCCTTGCGAGGGTACTCCTTCCAGTGTGGAGTTTCCATCTCATATTGGCTCTCGCCTGAGACATCGTACCAAGATTCTTGAGAGACTAAGCATCAGGGGAACCACAATGAAGGGTCATCTTCTTCCATTGTTCACAAAAGGTGATAATAATAAACTTGCCAAGGTAACTCTAAGTAGAACTCCACTGAAGCAAGATGATCTAACTAAACTTGCCAAGCTTCCCAAGTTATAGTGTGTCAGGCTCCGACAGATTGCATGCACCGAGTCCATGCTCACCTTCAAGGAGGGTGAATTCAGATGTCTCAAGTGCTTTCTTGTTGAGGGCTCCGACTTGACTAATATCACCTTTGAAGATGGAGCAGCTCCTGAGCTCGAGAAGATGGTTTTGTCTTTTACCAGCGCAGGCTCAATTTCTAGAGTTGACAGGCTTCCAAAATTGGAGGAACTCGGTTGAACAACGGCTTCTGTGGCAAGTTGCTATCATCATTTGATGATGCCAAACAAATAGCCAAGCTGACTCTTTGTGGTACAGTGCTGGAGCAAGATGCTTTACATATCCTCTCCAAGAAACCAAATATGCGCTGCCTAGTGCTCCTGGACAAGTCTTTTGATGGAACACAGAATCAGATTACCTTTAGAAAAGATGAGTTCATATGGCTCAACCTTCTTGTAGTTGACTGCTCGGCCATCACCAAGATTGTCTTCACCACCGGTTCTGGTCCAAGGCTCGAGAAGATTGTCTGGTCATCTTCCACATCACTCTCCGGCATCAACAACCTTCCCAGATTGAAGGACCTCGAATTCAACGGAGACCTTGTGCCTAATGAGGTGGAAGAAGTCATTAAGAAAAATAAAGACAAACTTAATCTTAAACATAATAAGGCAGAAACTCAAGACCAAGCAAAAGGAGATAAAGACAAGTATGATCATGCTGGAAAATTATCTTTATGCTGGAAGTAATAGGTTTGATGCCAGAAATTCTTCTGATCTGATCCCAAGTTGTGGTTTGCGTGTGCTAATGTGGATTGCCATCTATTCTGTCTGTTAATTTATTTCTACTGCAAATGATAGTGTGTTTGTGTTCTGCATGCATTTAGACTGAGTGTATCCATGTACTTGCTCTGATTGAGCATAAATGGTTGTGTCTATGCTTGGATTTTTCTTGTGTAGATCTCTTATGTATCAAACACCTGTACAGTTTCATATTCATGTAATAAAGTGTGGTATTTGTGCATACATTTGACTTCTCTATGTAAAGTGTGCTATATTATAAAGTATGCTTTCACTGAGTTCTGCTACTCAAAGATGAACTTGTGTGTGATGTTGTGTGGTTACCTGTAATGTAGGCATAAGTTGCTTCAAATTACCTGAGTAGCTGTTGTGGTAATGCCTGCCTAGGTACTTGAAGCAGAGTTTAAAGTAGATTACAGTATGTTGGCCTATCCAAATTAAATTTTTGGCCTAAATTTTGGCCGCTCGTATAGTATCTCCCATTGCTTGCTGGTGTACAAGCTAGTATGCTTCAGAAGCTAATAAAAAAAGTTCATTATTTAGCCATCTGCATGCCTTCATCAATGTAACAATGTTGAGACAGTTATTCAGACCCAAGAATAATCCTTGTAGGACAGTTTCAGTCCGAGTATTTAGCTACAAGCAGTGGATATGTAGATTCCAATCAGATAACTATAACACTTAACAAGCACAGATCATCTTCAGCCAATGAGACTGCCCAGTGACAATTACATGTGAAGCCGTAGAAGAGAAATGACTGCACCTCCAAGGGTTGACTTGGCGTGGTCAACAACATTGAAGAGCCCGAGGATTGGGTGTTGGAGATTACATTCTTATCTGACATCTTGTTCACCGTTGGTTCAATGAGCACAAAGCCATCACAATCCTGCAAGGTTTTATGCAGCTAGAAATCCCTACTTTCGTCTGCTCATAGGACTAGTATATACAGAACCCAATGAAACAAAGCAGCTCAATGACCTCATCAACCAATTTTTCATCCCTTCGATCAAAACTCAGCAGTGAAACTAAGGAGTGGCAGGTAATATGCTATGACATATCTTTTGTAATCATCAACCTAATGAAATAAAAAAGATTACTTATATAACAGTCTACAACAATGCAAAGGAGCATAGGCACCTACCAATCCATTAGAAATGTGCAGACACATGCAGCGATCACAGATGGTCACTTCCTACTCAAACTCGAGCATAAGACCTGCAGAAACAAAAGCACACACATTAGACATCAATTAAAAACTTTTGTATTTGCAGAAAAGGGAATGAACCTATTATTTTCTCCATGCATGTGCTCTGCTCTTTTTCCTCTTGAGATCAGAATATTGGAACTTGAACGAGATAAAGTGTCTAATCTTGACATTAATATGTGAACAAAGAGGAGCAGCAAAACAAAACACTTCCTCTTTGTTGGTACTTGTTGATCTCATCGATTTCAATTTGAGTCATGGAAACCACGATGAAAAGGCAGGACCAGTAATGGCAAATGGAATCGGAGGCCATTGTGAGTGTATGTTAAAACATCAAAATATTATCATAGAAACAGCAGACAGATATATATTACGTTCAGGAATATATTTTTGAGGATTTTTTTATGCATAAGCACTCTGTACCTTAAACTCTTGCACAGAAGACAGAACAATGAGAAATCTAGCATAGTCGTTATTCCAACTCTGTACCTCCAGGTGGGTACAGTCTATTCTAAGTGTCTATTCTAAGTGTCTTCAGTTTACTACAATCTAATTACAGCTCAATCAGATAACTTTGTACCGGTGAAATAATTCTATTTTTTCTGGAGCTGCGTGCGTAGAGATAAAACTGTTGACTAAAAAACATGGAACGAAAGTCCTAAACAGCCTTATATTCTGGCTCAGAGAGAAATATGGCACCTATGCACAGTAGGGTCAATGCTGCCATCTCCATCCATGGAGTACAGATCAGTGGGCACCAGTTACTGAAAATGCCGTGGCTGTGCTGTATATATTCACAGTCGCCGTGGCTGTGCACATCAGTTTCACAAAAATAGTCAAAAGAGTTCACACTTGCATGCAAAAAACTAGTAGAAGGAGTTCACACTTGCCGTGGGTGTGCATTTCAGTTTAAAAAAAAAAATTAAAGTGGAAAGAGTTCACACTTGCATGCAAAAAATAGTGGAAGGAGTCCACACTTGTATCAAATAGCACTGATCACATGAATTAAATAATTTTAGTTACTGAAGATTGAAAATAGCACTGATCCAAGGAATTAAAAAGATTTCAGTTACCTTATAGAAATTACTTGCATGGTCGCATTTGTATGCACACACTTGCTACTGCAGAATCAATTCCAGGAAATTACAAGTCCATCTGTTAACAGTTCCCAGCAATTAAATAAGCAATTTAAGAAGGATAAACAGTGTCATGCCTTAAGAAATCCTTTTTAGTTTCTTGTGCATCTACATCATCCCCTGCATCGTTGAGTGCTGGAGAGGGAGTTCTTCTATCACCCAGGTCAATTGGAGATATTGAAGACTGATTCATTGCAGCATCAACAAAGTGAAAATTTTCTGGAATATTATTTCCATTAGGATGGTTAGCAAATAGATTTGACTGCAGAAAAAAAAAAAAAGAATATAACCTGCAAACATATGTCATATACAGTACATATGTCAACCCCTTCTTTCTGCAGGCATATTTGGCTAAAGAATGCAAAAAAAAAGGAACGTATCTAGTGCAAACTAACTTTCCGTGAAAATCCGTGCAAACCATAGCAAAAAAGTCGTCTAAATTAACCAAAAAATCACACATGTAGATGATCTGATGATATGCAACCTTGTAAAAAATCTTGTCTAAAGTCGACTTCGTTTGTGAGATTAAAAAATAATAAGTTCGATGATATGCTGCAAGGTTCTCTTTCTGCTGGAGGTAACAAGTTCGATGCTGGAAGAGCCTCTCATTTGATCCCAAGGTGTGGTTTGCATGTGCTAGTGTGGATTGCCATCTGTTCAGCATGTCTGCTAATTTCTTTCTACTCCAAATGAAAGCATGTGCTTATGTTCTGCATGCATTTGGACTGAGTGTATCCGTGTATGTACTTGCTATGATTGAGCAAAAATGGTTGTATCTATATCTATACTTTGGTTGTTTTGTGTAGCTTTCCTATGTATGAAATGGAACACCATATGCATTCATGTACATGTAATAAGTGTGCACATATTTGACTTCTCAGTGTAAAGTGTGCTATATTATAAAGATGAACTTGTTTGTGTTGTGATGTAGTTACCTGTAGTGTAGGCATTTATGTGCTGAGTAAGTAGTAGCCGTTGCGGTAATGCCTGCCTAAGTAGTACTTGAAGCAGAGTTTAAAGCAGATGTAGATCCCTATCAGAGTCACTATAACAAAACACGGATCATCTTTAGCCAGTGAGACTGCCCAGTGACATTTAATGGGAGGCAGTAGAAGTGAAATGCATATGCATTGCACCTCAAAGTGAAGGGTCGGCCTGGCGTGGTCGGCGACATTGAAGAGCTAGATTGCCACAGGCTTGGGTTGTTAAGGATCACATCCTTGTATGTCATCTGGTTCGCTCTGATTCATTGAGCACAAAGCCATCACAGCCATGCAAGTTGTTACTCAGCTAGAAGACCTCTCAACTTCATCTGCTCATAGGAATCGGGGCGGATCGAGAGGGTATGCCAGGTTTGCAATTGGCACCAACTCACGATCGGCATCTGCACTGCACACAGCGCTCAGTGCATCACGCACTTGCCCTATGGTCGTCGCTGCCGCCAGCTGTCGCTCCCGTCCCGCCCACTCGGCGGCAGCCAAAAGAAAAGATTGCCATGGTGTGTGCTCGTTGCCCAGGTGATCTCCGTAACACATTGGGGCCTTGGGGGTTTGATAGATCTAGATGAGCCGCGGGATCAGAGATGAACCAGATGCAAGGGAGGGACCATAGCTAGAGGAGCATGCCTGAATCCCCGCCGACGAAGGCGTTCCAGCCGGGGCAGCCCGTTCCGACACTAGGCCGACGTTGTCTTGTGTCTGGGCAAGTGGGCATGGAGCTAAGATCAGGTGATCAGCAAGACGGCAACATCTTTGTAACTGAAAAACGCTGTGATGTGCTCAGCATGCAGTGACCAATGATGACGTGCTGTTTGTTTGTTTAAGAAAACAGCGAAGAGCCTGCAGACTTTCTTGCTGCCCCTGTCACTACTCCCACCGTTGTTTACACATTGATTAAATTTTATCTAGACAAATATTTGTATTTTAACCATGGATTTCAAAAATATTATATAGACTCATGATATAAGATTTATATTATTAGATTCATTATGAGAAATACTTTCATAGTTAATATAATAATTCATGTGTGGTGAAATAAACTTTTTTTTGGAACTGATGGTCAAAGATAATGTTTGACTCAGGATAAACCTATTGTGATATGTAGGCAGATTGTGTGGAGGGTTGCTGTCTTCATTTGACGAAGCCAAAGAAATAGCCAAGGTGACTCTTTGTGGTACACTGCTGAAGCAAGATGCTTTACAAATCCTTGTCAATAAATCAAACATTGTGCTGCCTAGTGCTCGCCGACATGTCTTTTGATGGAACACAGAACCAAGATTACCTTTAACAAAGATGAGTTCATACCTCAACCCTCTTGTTGACTGCTCTACCATCACTGAGATAGTCTTTGCCACTGGATCTGCTCCAAGGCTTGAGAAGATCATCTGGTCATCTCCTACATCTCTCTCTCACTGGCAGCAACAACCTTCCCAGGTTGAAGGAGCTCTAATTAAACGGTGATTTTGTCCCTAACGAGGTGGAACAAGTCATTAATCATTAAGAACAATAAAGACAAACTGTGCTTGTGTTCTGCAAATGAACACAAATGAATTGTGTTTTGTGTTCTGCAAACGGTGACTTCTTAGTTTATTTCTACTGCAAATGAACTGTGTTGTGTTCTACACAAATTTTGACTGAGTGTATCCATGTGCTTGCTCTGATTGAGCATAAATGGTTGTGTCTATGCTTGGATTTGTTTTGTGTAGCTCTCCTACATATCGAACACCTGTACAGTTTCATGTAATAAGTGTGGTATTTGTGCACACATTTGACTTCTCTATGTAAAAGTGCGCTATATTATAAAGTATGCTCGCTTTGACTGAATTCTGCAACTCAAAGATGAACTTGTGTGTGATATGGTGTAGTTACTTGTAATGTAGGCATCACTTACTTCAAATTACCTGAGTAGCTATTGCGGTAATACCTGCCCTACTTGAAGCAGAGTTACCGTCCGTTTGCATCTACTGATTGTCAGGCCAACAATTGCTCTCCAGAAAGTATCCAAATTATTTTCAGCTGTATGTTGGCCTAAATTTGGACGTTCCCATAGTATCTCCCATTGTTTGCTGGTGAAGCTAGTATGCTTCAGAAGCTAATAAATAAGTTCATTATTTAGCCATCTGCATGCCTTGATCAATGTTGAGACGGTTATTCAGACACAAGAATAATTCTTGTAGAAGGATAGATTCAATCTAAGTATTTGGCTACAAGCAGTGGATATGTAGATTCCTATCAGAGTCGATATAACAAGCACAGATCATCTTCAGCCAATGAGACTGCCCAGTGACAATTACATGGGAAGCACTAGAAGTGAAATGCACTGCACTTCCAAGGGTTGACTTGGCGTGGTTGAGAACATTGAAGAGCCAGAGGGGTTTGGGCTGTTGGGGATTACATTCTTATTTGACATCTTGTTCGTCGTGCATTCAATGAGCACAAAGCCATCACAGTCCTGCAAGGTGTTACTCAGCTAGAAATCCTCACTATGGTCTGCTCATAGGATGAGTATATATAGATTCCGGTGAAACAGTCACTCAACGACCTCATCGACCAATTTTTCATCCCTGATCAAAACCCAGTGGTGGAACTGAAGTGACAGGTGATCTGTTAGGTTATGACATATCTTTTGTAATCATTAACCTACTGCAATAAAAAGATAACTTATATAACAGTTTACAGCAGTGCAAAGGAGCACAGGCACCTACTGACCTACCAATCCATTTGAAATGTGCAAACACAAGCGGCGATCACAGATCCTCAGTTTCTCATGCAGCATAAGACCTCCAGAAACAAAAGCACACATATATTAGACATCAAGAAAAAACTTTCGTATTTGCAGAAAAAGGGCTTCAACCTATTATTTTCTCCATGCATCTCCCCTGCTCTTGTTCCTCTTAACATCAGAATATTGGAAGGACTTGGACGAGATAAAGTACCTCATCTTGACATTAATATGCAAACAAAGATGAGCAGCAAAACAAAACACTTCCTCTTTGTTGGTACTTGGTGATATCATCGATTTCAACTGAGTCATGGAAACCGCGATGGAGGGGCAGGACCAGCAATTTGCTAGGGATTGTACAGTGGTGAGCCAACATGTATAGCCCATGCAAGCCTAAGGCGATAGCAAACGAGCAGTGCAAAGGAAGGAAGGAGCAGCAGTTCAAGGCATCCATGAAGAGAACTGCAAAACAGCCTTCTCCTTCCTTCCTCCTCTGAACTATTCTCTCCATTGCTTCAGGAGTCTCTCTAGATACTACTGATTACCACATGCATCCCTAGTCCTTATCGATCCCCTTGCTTACTTCCACATAATGAATCATCCTGAGCTCTATTGCCTAAGGATTTTTTTATCAACTCTGCTATGGAATGATAAGGTTTTCTAACAATTCAGATAGAATAGATGAAATGTAGTAGCAAGCAATACAGATAGTGTGCACGTGA
Organism: Chrysopogon serrulatus; assembly: GCA_015844335.1. Lineage (NCBI taxonomy): Eukaryota > Viridiplantae > Streptophyta > Magnoliopsida > Poales > Poaceae > Chrysopogon > Chrysopogon serrulatus. Next base: position 166,964 of record JADLZL010006885.1, on the reverse strand, counting down.
ATGCTCCCTGCCTCCTCCATTGCCAACAACATCTACCACATTAAGGAGCTAAACTATGAAGATGCATTTTAGAATGCATCTAATGAAACTCATTTGATATTGTAAATATTATTGTTTGTTCAAACTTAGCATGACTTAATTTCGGACAACCAAAAACCTGAGATGATGCGCCAAAGAAGGTGAGGTGTAGAAGCTGTGAGGACGATGTCATCTGATATATTAAGTCTAGTGCTTATCTTTATCTAGTAGTTGGCATCCACTTTATCCCTAGAATATGCTACTTTAGTGGTTGCTACTTTATCCTTTCCTTGGCTCCCAAGTTGGTGCCCCATATATGTACCCCTAAAACTGCCATGTTTCTTGGCTTAATGGAAATGAAAACCATGCCCCAAATCTGAGATTTGTGTCCAACAATTGGTATCAAGAGTCTATCTAGTTCTTCTTACCTTCCTAGAACCGCAGCCATGTCTGTCTCTGCCACACCATATCCTCCTCTTCTTCCGGTCACATGGTGACCTCTAACGTGAGGCGCAGAGGGGCTGGTGGCACTGACCTCAACATGGAGGCTAAGGACACCCGGCTAGCAGAATTGCAGGCGGTGGAGAGGAGGGAGCAGCGCGCGCTACAAAGCGGCGGGCGACGGCTGCTCGCGCGAGAGGCTCGTGGCTGCTGAAAGCGAGCCACGGCGCTGGGCGGCCCAGTCACAGCGGACACGGCCAAAGCTGTAGAGGAGGCGGCGGAGGAGGCCGCAGCTCTGCGCGGTTACGACAGGGCGGCTTGTGTTGGCGGACGCGACGCGCACGACCTCCACAGGCGCGAGGCAGACCCACCCAGCCACAACCGCGCGGACTCAGCGCGGGAGTTGCGGGTGCACGTGACGGGCAAGGCGGACGTAGCGCAGGAGATCTCGAACTAGACGCCCTCGATCTCCAAGACCCTCCCAGGCCTGAGCGCTAGGAGGCTCCACCCGCAGGCGCTGCAACACGTTGCAAGTGCACGCGGTGCTCCTACCGATGCAGCAGCGGCAGACGGTCAGGCCTAGCGCGACGCGGACGTCCTCCATGGCCTCGACCCGATGGGTCCAGCGCGCGCTGGAGGTCTAGCGAAAGTGTGAGCGCACCGAGCTGCAGTGGGCAGAGCGAGCCTTCTACGACCACGACCACGACCACGGCGACCAGGTCCGGGACGTGCGAGGCGCCGGTGGACACGATGTCGGTGACCACGGCCCACAACGTGAACCTGATGGCTACAATGATGATGATGACGTGCTGAGCATGAGGAGCGGACGGGATGCCGGCGCGCAAAGCCCTCGCAGGTGGCGCACCACCCCTTCACCGGAGTGACCCCAGGTCATCCACACCATCTTCAAGGACTCCGGTGCCCGCGGCAGATGGCCCATGCTCATCAAGACCAACTACACCGAGTGGTCGATGCTGATGAAGGTCAAGCTATAGGTGCGGCACTTATGGGAGGCGATCCGGTACGGCGACGTCGACTTCTACAAGGATCGGCGTGCACTATTGTCCCTCCTTGCTGCTGTCCCGACAGAGGATAGGGCCACCCTTGCGGACAAGGAGACGGCAAAGGATGCATGGGACGCCATCGCCACCGCACGCATCGGCAACAATTGCACTCACAAAGCCACACTACTAAAGCTTCGCCAGGATTGGGAAAACCTGGAGTTCAAGCCAGGCAAGGACATCGACGACTTCTCTGTCTGCCTCACCATCTTGTAGCAGCAGCCCGAGCCATACGTGACATCGACATCACCAAGGAGAGAGCCGTCGAGAAGCTCCTCGGCCCGTCCCTAGGAAGTACAAGCAGCTGGCCACCTCGATTGTCACCCTTCTAGATCTCGATTAGCTGACGATTGAGGAGGTGATGGGTCACCTCAAGGCTGTCGATGGGCACGAGCAGCTACCTTCCTCAGAGCCTATCTCCATCGGTGGCAAGCTTCTCTTCACCAAGGAGCAGTGGCGTGCACACCAAAAGGAGCAGCAGAAGAAGGTGAAGGCCTCGTCATCAACAAGCGGCCACAAGCGTCGACCACGCAAGGAGCACAAGGCATAGGCTAGTGGTGGCGCTCTTGACGGTGCCAGTGGCACCGGCAAGGCGACTCGGGACGACATCTGCAAGAACTGCAGCAAGACCAGCCATTGGGCCAAGGACTGCCAAGGACAGCGGTGTGACGTTTAGGCTCACGTTGTGCAGGCGCAGGATAGTGAAGAGCCAGCTGTGTTCCTCGTCCATGGGAGCATCGAGCTGCACTCCTCTCTCGCACCGACCGCCGCCACTCTTCTCCACTTCGATGAGCCATGTCCCATGCCTTCCTTGGCTCTGATATGAATGATGACAAGATCGACGGCTGGTACCTGACGCCTGAGCCACCCACCACATGACCGGGCGTAGCGTGCGAGGCACCATCAAGTTCGGGGATGCCTCCGCCGTGGAGATGGTGTTGGCTCCGTCATCTTCACCGCTAAGACTGGTGAGCACCGGCTGCTCACCGGTGTCTACTACAACCCCACGTTGAGGAACTCAATCATCAGCCTAGGGCAGCTGGACGAGAACGAGTCACGCGCGTGGAGATTGAGCAAGGCATGTTGTGAGTATAGGACTGCAACCGCTGACTTCTAGCCAAGGTAAACAAGGGGAGCAACCGCCTCTATGTCCTTCACGTACAAGTGGTGCAGCCCTTCTGTCTTGCAGCCCACCTCGACGATGATGCTTGGAGGTGGCATGAGCGCTTTAGGCACCTCAACTTTGAGGCCATGAAGCAGCTCGGTAGCAAGGAGATGGTGTGGAACATGCCGCACATTGACCACATGGAACAGTTCTGCGACACCCACATCCTCACCAAGTCACGGTGGCTCCCCACCCTCACCAGCTAGCTTCCGTGGCATGGAGAAGCTAGAGCTCATGCATAGTGACCTCTGCGGCCCATGACACCGGCTACACCTAGAGGCCAATGCTACTTCCTGCTACTCATCGACGACATCACTCGCTACATGTGGGCTGTCCTCGACAGAGGGATCCAGCACTACTTCTCTACCCCATACACCCTCAGCAGAATAGGGTCATTGAGCGCCTGAAGGCCACCACCCGCGCCCACCTCAAGCAGAGAGGGATGCCAGTGATCTACTAGGGAGAGCCGGTGATGACTGTTGTCCACCTCCTCAACTGCTCATCCACCAAGGCACTCGACGACAAGACGCCTCACGAGGCTTGGCATGGACGCAAGCCTACGATCAGCTACTTCTATGTCTTCAATTGTCTCGCATTCATCAAGGAGCTTGGCCACATCGGCAAGCTCAACGACCGGAGCACCCCGGGGGTCTTCATCACCTACCCCGATGGCCTTAAGGGCTACGGCATCGTCGACCTAAGACACAACGTGTGCGCATCACACGTGATGTGGTGTTCGACTAAGGGTGAGCTTGGGCGTAGGGCAAGATGGTTGACGTCGGATCGGCTTTGACACACAGCGACTTCATCTTTGAGTACGCCCACCTCGAGGGAGCTAGGAGAGCTAGCAGCTCGTCTTCACTGAGCTCATCTACCTCTACACCACGCTCACCATCGGCTCTATTTGTAGTTGAATCCCTTTACCCTAGCCTTTTTCCTTACTGATCTATCTTTTTGTGATCACCATTACTATTGTCCATCTAGCCCAAAAGGCCTATTGCATCCGATTTTGACCCCTTGTGATCTTGCTTGCTATTTTGCATGAAGTTGCGTTTGTTGGAAAATTAAGCAAGGTGGTCAAGTTCTAAATCATGGAATACCAAGGTGTTGCTTCAAAATACTACTACAATCACCCCAAGGTACATCATGCAAATGCATCTTATGATTCTAGTAATTATTTTGCAGGTTCTATGAACTCTCATGTTGGTGTTGCTAGTCATGATAATAATAGTAGATATGTTGCATCGGTTAATGTTTATGTTGTTTATAGTTCTCATTATGTTCAAGAGCCGATGTGAACTATGAATTCTTTGAGTTTCAATACTACTAGCAATATACAACATATAAATTCTTATTAATCGGCTATAAGTTCACAATAAATTCTTATTCATAGTAGCAATATTAAATAGTCTATATACTTTGATTATTACAAACTATGAACTCTCATGTTGGTGTTGCTAGTCATGATAATAATAGTAGATACGTTGCATCGGTTAATGTTTGTGTTGTTGATAGTTCTCATTATGTTCAAGAGCCGATGTGAACTATGAATTCTTTGAGTTTCAATACTACTAGCAAATATACAACATATAAATTCTTATTAATCGGCTATAAGTTCACAATAAATTCTTATTCATAGTAGCAATATTAAATAGTCTATATACTTTGATTATTACAAACTAAATAGAGCAACCAAATATGCCAGCAAACATTACGCAACCTACATATGTTGAATCTTTCTGAACAATGAAAAGGCACAAAGTGACCCTTGTTGAACTAAATATTGCCTATCATATATTGAAAGTTCATGCCAAAGCATGTAAATAATCTCAATTATTTATTTCTTTAAGTTGGTGAGTAGGCATCATGGCTTCTATATGAGACACAACATAGTGTCATGGAAAATTCTTCAAATTGGTGATATTTGGCTTGATTAACAAGAAGACGATTATGTAGGCCTATATAAACAAAACACTTTTGGATTACTGCTATATCTGAGAAGTTAAATCAATGAATTACCCCAAATGAACCACACCTTGAAATGAATATGCTTGGTTACAAATAGGAAAAATACCATTTGGGTGAATTCTAAAGTGGTCAATCCACCTATCATGCACGAGCAAAAAATATAATAACTAAAATTTTAATTAGTCATTAGATATGAGATCATCGGTAATGCCTGTCCTATTCATTTGTACATGGAGCACAGCTAAAGTGCACAACACATATGTGACACTATAGGTGTGGTTCCTTGACGTGTATTATGATGCACATGTACCTACGAGTTACAAAATTGATTAACATTGACCAATGGTAATTTTTCAATCTACTACAATCTCTCACAACTAAACAAATACCTTTCATTCATCACAACTACATGTCTATATGGATAGATCTAAAAGTTATCCCATCCTTGGATGTCGAACACATACACAACTAGACTAATGAAATCTACAAACACAAATGATAGGTATTGATGGAATAGAAGCATGAACAACTAACTACATGATTTTAAATGCAGGTGTATGGGATGTACCTAAAAAAGTACTCATCCTGATCATATACATCCTCGATGTCCATAAAGATATGAGGCCATTGAGCAATCCAGATAGTTATCTATGGTGCATTGACCATAGTTTGTGAAGATAGAACGACATAGTAGTCAGCACACAAATGGAAAATGTAGTGCAAAGGATCAACATAAGTAGACACAATGTCAACCCTCATGAACTCATAAGTTTCTCATAAACCAAGCAAACCATTGAACCACATGGTTTGATCGCCGTAGGTAACCACTTCCATTTTGGTTTCCTGTAACAACATTGTAGCCAACAAATAGATAATAAATGTCTGTAGATAAAAATTGTAGACATGGTCCAAAAAGATAAACTATTAATGCACCTGCTCATGCTTCAAAGTTATATGAAAATAGATTTTGCCCCTATGCTATCATACATTGCCTTTCCGAGACACCATGGCACTCACATCCCATCTTAAAAAATGTGTTCTCTTTGCACGTCATGGAATTCAACCCATCTACATGATAGAACACATATTTTCAAGATGGTATGTGTGTCATGATGTTTTAGAAAGACAAAATACGACAACATAGAGAAGAATGCTATTTGCATATAATACTGAAGGATGAGCATGTGCATTTAGAGCAATCTTTTTGGACCATTTTTTTTTGTCTATAGACAATTGTTATCTATCTGTTGGCTACCATGTTCATACAGGGAACCAAAATGGAAGCTATAGCCTACAGCAATCAAACCACAAGGTTCAACAATTTGCTTGGTCTAGGAGAAGCTTATGATTTGATGAGAATTGGCTTTGTGCCTAATTATGTTGATTCCCTATGCTACAATTTCCATTTATGGCTAGGTCATTCCATCTCGACAAACTATAGTTAATGCACCCTAAAGAACTATCTAGATTGCTCATTATCCTCATACTTTTAAAATATCGAGGATGTATGCGATCAGAATGAGTCCATTTTTGCAAGTATATCTCATACGCCTACATTTAAAATCATGTAGTTAACTATTCGTACTCATTTTCCATCAATACCTATGTTTGTGTTTGTAGATGTCACTAGTATGGTTGTGTATGTGTTTGATATCCAAGGGATGATTTTCAGATGTGTCCATACAGAAATGTGGTGATGAATGAAAGGTACTTGTTTAGTTGTGAGAGATAGTAGTAGATTGAAACTTTTCCATTGGTTGATGCTAATCAATTTTTTAAATTGTAGCTACAAGTGCATCATAATACACCTCAACAAACCACACCTTTAGTGTCACATTTGGGAATGGTGGCAAGCGGCATCAAAGTTGCACACTTTAGCTACCATCCATGTACAATGAATAGGAGAGATACCACATTACCGATGTCCTCTTATCTATATACTAATTAATGTTTTAGTTATTATATTTTTTCTCATGCATGATAGGTTGAGTGACCACTACTGAATTCAGCCAAATAGTATTCTAACCTATTGGTAATCAGGAATATACATTTCAAGGTGAGGATTTTTTGTGATAATTCATTGATTTAATTTCTCAGATATAGCATTGATCCAAAAGTGTTTTGTTTAAAGACCTACTCAATCGTCTGCTTGTTGATGAAGTTGAATGTCATCAAGTTGAAGAATTTGCCAGTGACACTGTGTTGTGTGTCATAAAAAACCATGATGCCTATTCACCAACTTAGAGAAATAAATAGTATTGATATTTACATGCTTTTGGCATACACTTTAAATATATGATTGGCAAGAATTTAGTTTCAAGAGGTTAAGAATCCACTTGCTCTCACAAAGTCAATGTTCTTAATGGTAAAATACAGTGATGGTGAAGGTCCCAAGATGGGTGAAGTATATGAAAGAATGGACAATATGTTGAGAAAGATAACATATGTCATGAGATATTAATCGGTGGACCAAAATGAACATCCCACTCCATTGCTTGGCTTTTGCACTATGCTCAAAGTTTTATGATACTGAGTATCTGAAAACACCTACTCCTAGAGGCATTCCCAGAAAAGCTCCAAACCAAAGACAAGGAGGTCATGAGAGGGGTGGTAGAAGCTTTTCATAAAATAGTAGATGGTGATGTTGATATTGCAAGAAGATTTTATAGCAGATGGTGACTCTAGTGGTTTTGGGTCAATGACCATTGCTCATGACACTCATCTATAGGCTTTGTACCATGGTCAATTGACCCAAAACCACTAGAGTCATGACCCCCGAATCTAGACTTCGTACAAGCATGATGCTTTTTTAACAATTTTTGTCCAAGTTTCCATTGAGTTGTCGCATTGAAAGGTTTTTCATGATTTTTGGTTTCCCAGTTGTTGAGATGAGTTCTAGCAATCTTTCCCTCAAGAGAAAGAGGGTGTACGCTGACCCATTGCCAGTAATCGCCGAGGCACCGTTGCCGGCTATCGCTGTGGCTCCCATGTACAGGTACATGTTTTCTGTAAACATAGGTTTACTCATGTAAATTTTATTATTTTGATTGATACGTACGGATAGGATTGTAGATGGGCTGATTTTCATGAGGTGGGATTAGAACACATATTTTGGAGATGGGCGATAGCTGTCATGGTGTTCTGGAAAGGAAATGTGCAAATGGCACGGGGGCGAACCCTATATGTTTGTAATTCTGATGGATGTGGGGTGCAATCCAAACTTATCTCTCTTTGAATCATCTTTAGAATTTGTGTACAGATGATTGTTCTCTATCTGTTGGCTACGATGTTCTTACATTTTTTGCATATGTTCTTACTACTATATAGTTCTAAGTCAACAAACGATGGTTAATGCACCAACGGAAGAAATCTTGATTCCTGAATGTCCTTGTTACTTCATGGAATTTAAGGTTGGATAAGTACTATTTTGCAGGTATATCTCATTTGCATATTATTTAATTCATTTAGCATATAATTGTTCATGGTCATATTTCATTATTACTTATCGTTTGTCTTTGTAGATGTCAATGGTGTGTTTGTTCATGTTTCTGACATACAAGGAATTGGTGACTTCTGGATACGTCCCTACAGATACCTGGTGTTGATGAATCAAAGGTTTTTGTGTAATTGGTTATGAGACAAAGTAATAGATTGAAATATTTATGATTGGTCAATGCTAACCAATTTTGTAACTTGTAGGCACAATTGCATCATAATACATGTCAAGGAAACACATCTGAAGCGTCACTTATATGAATGGTGGCCAATGGAATCACAATTCCACACTTTAGCTACCCTCCATGTAGTACTGAATAGAAGAGGTATGCATTACCAATATCCTTCTATCTATTGATGAAATAAGTCTTTAGTTCTTAAATTTTCTAGTCCTGCATGATAGGTGGAGTGCCCACTACAGAACGAACTCAATTGTTATGGTCTCCTATATGTAGTCAGACACATGATTTACAAGGTGAGGTTCTTTTGGGGGGTAATTCATTAATTTTCTTTCTCAAATATCACACTGATCCAAATGTTTTTTATTTGTTTATAGGTCTACATAGTCATCTTCTTGCTGATGGAGCCTTTTGTCAAGATTCTGCTCAATTCGCCCAAGGCACTGTGATTCATCTCGTCGAGATGACTTTAAATGCCTATGTTCCAAAATCGATAAACTAGCAAGTATTCCCATACAAAGCAACGGGATTTCTTTTATGGTCACTTGGATGACATGGATTTAGCAATCTTCCCATTTGTTTTGATTCATCCTAATATCAAACTCCATCCAATTACCAAAGATGGATTTGCTTTTACTTATTTAGAAACATGTTCGAGATTCGAGATTTATACTATATTTTTCTTATATTAGTTAAAGAGTGAAGTGATTTTTTTCAATCTGATTTTTTTATATTCTCAAAAAAATCCACTTTTTATTTTCCAAAGTATCCGTTCCAAACATGAGTACACGACGGATATAGGCTTGTGTCGAGATTACCTGGTCAATCACTGTTTGCCCTTCCATATTGGGTTTTCCCTTTTCATTGTCAATCACGGGAATCACAGGATTGCATGTAGCCGATTGACATTTTTACCTTCCACAATCAACGTTGAAATATTAGGAAGGATGCCTTCATTGTCATTTGTCGTAGCCTTCGTCTATCTATAAAAGATAAAGATGGTCAATCACTGTTGGGTGCCCGTGCGTTGATTAGTCCTGTCTTCCATACTTCAGCTCACAAAACAAAAGCATCTAGGAGTTGCTGGGCGCCATGGTGCTCACGAGGATCATGGTGGCGCGCCAGACGCAACGGGCGCTCCCGCATGACATGGTCGTCGAAATCGCCAAGCTTGTCACTGCATGCATGTGTCTTGCAGTTGCCAGGCCATGCGCACGGCGTGCATGGTGCGCGTCGTCGCAAGCAACATGGCGTTGGAACAGGAGGAATCTATGAGGTGGGAGCAGCCCAACCGCTACCTTGCCCTCGTCGATAACCTGGCTGCTGCTGGCAACCCGGAGGCCTACTTCCTGCTCGTTGTTAAGCGGGTCTTCACACAAGGGCTGACCGGACTCCATTGGCACCACCTACCTCAGACGGGCGGCCGCCGCATGCCAACAGGCCCAATAGGGAGTACGTGAGGTGCCGTGAGCAAGCTATCCACGCGGTCTGGGAGGTGATATGGAGGGTGGACAAAATGATGTAGCTGGTGCCGGTCTCGCTGACGGCGGCAAGTTGCAAGGGCAACGACTGCGGCGTGCCAGAACGATGGACCGAACACTACACTGTCTTTTGTAGCGATGGCGGTAGGATTAGGCACGAGCAGTCAGAGTTCTTCTCTCGAGTCTCGTCATTTCTAAACTGAGTATCTTGTAATCCTAAAAAGATTAGGCACGACTACCGTACCTTTTTATAAAATAATAAAAGATGGTTGCCGGCACATCACATGTCCAGAACATATGATTATTAGTCAATCAAACAAATACATGAATCGCATGATCACATGTCTGATTTTGCAACAGGATATTTAGTTGGTACTAAAGGATAGCATGTTTGATCACATGTCCGGAACATATGATTATTAGTCAAAACAAAATTGATGGCATATCACATGTTTGATGAAGAGGCTATTTAGTTGGTACTAAAGGATACCCTGTTTGAATTCATCATAACATTTGAAAGATAAATTAAAATTGAAAATTGAATTATTTGACCAACATATCCGTCTGATAGAATTGGTCATGCCTACATACCAAAGAAGATTATTACAGACTACGACTCTGAAAAATGAAGCTGCAGGCATCAAGCATATATGTCCATTCAATCTTCACAGCTGGTTCAGGATGCTTCATCATCATTGTGTCCATAGGAGGAAGAGTTTATAGGGGCAGCAACGGTGAATGGATTTGCAGTAATTTGCTATGACATGGGTGATTGTGAACGGACGTACGAAACCTTCTAATATGGAACCATAAGCCCCATCAAACTCGATGACAGCGTTGTCAACAACTCGAACAATGGTTGTGTCCATAGTGCTGTATCTGTAGCTGCCTCTAGTTGATTCCACCAGAAAGTAGACATAGCTGCCATGGATGGATGGGAACTTGTCAGCATTGATCGAGAGACACTTGACATGACTAATGAAAAGGGCACGGCTGCTGATGCTACTGACCGGCTCAAGCACCTAAGTACCCATGTTCACCCTACAAACCATTGGTTGTTGGTCAATGGTAAAACCTGTTGGTTTGGTCATGAGAAGCAGATTTCCCACAGACTCCGCGAGATAATACCTGCCACTTAGCAATGCTCGGTGACCTATGTCAGCAGCTGTATCAAGGATAGGAGAGATGACAGCCATGGAGATGTCCATTGCAGAGCGGCACGTTGGTTCCCCGGTGGCGGCGTTGCTAACAGCATCGGCGTGGACAGTGGTACCATTCGGTAGCATTCAAGTTGCCACCGAAGGACATGATGCATGTGGGCTTGTTAGGGTAGTCCACCAAGAAGCACTTGAAGCTCTCCATGTTTTGATCCGCGCACATGATCTCGCTGGTGATTTCGGTGGAGATGAAGACCGTCAACATCGGCTTCGTTGTGATGGCAACCACCATCACCCATGCACAGGGTACACTCACCTTAAAATGAGAAATGGATCCTATGAACGGGTTCAAAACGTGAGCCCATTGGGGCGCTGCTGGCTCCCCAAGGAGGATGAGTCCGCCACTCATCGCTGCTGATGAAGAGAATATGTTGCAGGAGTGGGATCCTCTTGAAGAGGAACCAGCCGGTATCGATGTTGACGAGTGTGATTAGGTCATCACACCGATCGAGCAACACCCACTTGGTGGGAATGAAGCGGGCAGCTAGATCGGTGTCGTCACCCGCCGTTGTCGTCGCCTTCTCGAGGTCATCTTTGGTGGTGGAGCGCTAGTCATGGCAGACTGCATGAAACACCATGTAGTGATCGATGTCATTGTTGGCCAGCAAGCCCCCCACGCTATAGACTTGGTCGAATGGAAGTGACACCCAATTCACTGACATCGGAGTCAGCGCCTGAGCAAGGAGAGCGCTCTTTTGGGTGGAGAATGTGCAAGGCATGGTGGTCTCTTTGAGTTTGGTTGCTGCGATTCTTATGGCTCCTTTGGCTTCTGCTTGGGTGGAAATAAAACCGCGGATCTCCTTCCTTCCCTCCTTCCTTCATGCGATCTCCACGCAGAAGGAAATAAAACCATCATGGATGTGTTTTGTTCCCTTCCCGGCTAACACGGACATGGTCACAGATGAAACAAACCAGCCCAAAATCACTCAAGTTTCCATCTTGTACACACATGCTAATCACGTACATGTATATATTTACTATGTACAAGGCTATCCATGCACACACATATCTCCTACGATCTCTTTCCTAGACCCTGGGCCCGATGTCGTTCTGGTACATGCAAATGCAAAAGGAAAGAAGCGCCTGCCCCTGCTCCTGCTAGCAGCAATCAGCGGAAGGAAACAAATCACCGAATTAAAGCCAATCAACGCAGCACATTCAGCGGAAGGAAAGAAGCATTGGTCATGCCTCCAACACCGCGCCTACCCCTGCTCCAACACAGCGCGAGGAAAAGCGCTCGTCGCCGTGCCTCATCGCCCCGTCGTGCTAGGCGCCGAGGTCTCCACCGCAGTCGCATTCGCACGCCCAGAGATGCTGGTGCACACACGGCAAGTCCGTGTTGTGCCGCCAATAATTAATTTTAAGCTATCCACACTCAAATCTTGTGACACTACTATAATAGACATTCACGTCATTTAGAAAGCAGCAGGCAAGTAATAATATTGTAAGTTTCTTCTATGGCTATATTTTGAACTATTTATATCAAGACTTGTCATCATCTCTAGATTAATCACTGAATTTAAAACTTATTATATTTTATATAGTGTATATGGTTTTAACGAATTAGTATAATTTTACCAAATTATATAAGAAATTTTTTTAGGCATACCCTAGATAGAGTAAGTAAAAACCTAGGTTTGCCACTGGTTCCGTCCTCACCCGTCCCGTGACTCGACGCGGCTTAGCCAGTCTGGTCGCCTGCCTTTCTTCTTGTGCTTCTGCTTATTTTCATTTCTATTTGATTTACCACTGACAAGCACATGCATCTAATCACTTTTTAGTGACTCTCCTCAGAAGCGAGATCTTCCTACATCACAACCAAACCACAACGACCATCCAACAACGCTCGTCGGCAGCGAGATCTTCCTGCATCATGTGCACTCTCTCCTCGGTGAGCCACCAGTCCACCACGGCCCCCAAAAGCCATGTTCTATTGTGTACTATGTAGCGCTTTTTTTTGGTAACTAGCATATAAATAGTGTTTCAAGATTTTTTATGCATATTATATTTGAGTGCATAGCCTTTTTACTTCAATGCGTGTTAAATTTCAGTATGCATATATGTAGGCTTTTTACTTGATCATGAGATCCTACTACCTATCTAATGAAGATGTGCACAATGCCATAATAATGGATGGAAAATCATGGTTATCTGATTTCCTGTTTGGGGTAAGCTATACATTCTGACTTTAAAATGTCATGTTCTTGAATTTTCATTTTGGTTCAGTTTTAAATTGCAACAAGTTAATTTTGGTTCAGAACCAAGCATGAATTACCTTAGCTTGCATCCGTGTAAGACAATATTGCATGCAACACCAAGCTACTTAAGAATAGTTTGTTATCTTGTGGGACCTTGACTTTATGTTCTATATTTACTTTATGCATGAAACTATGGCAGAACATGTCCCCACTGGACAAAATAGTAATAGAGATTGACCACCTGGCGAGGGGACAGACTATAGTATGGAGATGTTAGGACTAGAGGGTTCCACAGATGGTGACATCGATACAACTGATATAGAGCACAAAGATGGCGGTGACCATGACGATCAAGCAAAGGAGAAACTCATGCTGGACAGGTAAAATAGGAATTTCTTTTCGCCTCCTTGCGTTTGGAATTTACAATCATAAAAATAATTGTATTACATTTGGCGCCCATGTTTTTGCAATATAGTGTTTAGGTAGCCAACCACGGTGACACAAGCCATGCAGATTTACGGTTGATGATAGCACGATGGAGACGTTGCTAAGGATGACACTAATGTGACACAGGTTAATGATCACATCCCATCTCAAAGGGGGTCTCTTAACATGGGTCCATCGAAAGAAAGGGAATTGTTGTGTAATGAATTGATTGAGGGTTCAATGCATAACAAACCCAAGAAATCACTATCAGCCCGCATAGTGCCACAAGGTAGGGTACTTATATATGCTATTCATGTATTATCTATTTTTAAAAACAATTAATATGCAAAAAAATAGTGATTAATTCAATATGATTAATCTATGAGTATGTTGTCTTTCGCAGATTATATTTGTACCGAATGTGATATAGCCATAATTGAGTCAACCAAAAAATTCAATCTAGATCTATGAGTGTTGTCTTTTGCTTGTGCTCAAGATATCACATGGAAAGTCTATTTGATGCAAATGAATACTTGGCTGATGAGGTAATAGACGCAAGTCATAATACCCAATCAAACATATGCAACTTCAGTGTCCTTTCTTTCTAACTGCTCCATGTATGCAGGCCATTGATGCTTATATTAACTTGTTGAGGGCCCAGGAGGGTTGGATAAAGAGGCCTGGAGGTACAGTCTACATCGTAAGTGCATGCCTCACTGCACTGATTAACCGGGATGGATAAAGGAATCAAAACATTGAAAGACATTACCCTACCCGTGGCACTTCTGAGCATCCTGCTTTAACTAAAAGAGTGCTAACTTACTTGGACCATGAAAATGGTAGCATTTATGCGCCTAACTATATATTGTTCTTTCATTATCAAATTTTTATCCATAACACAACATTTATTATTTGATTGGTAGGTCTTCCTTCCGATAAATGTTAAAACGACACACCGGTACCTCGCTGTTATAAATGCCCACAAACATGAGGTATTGCTCCTAGAGGCATTCCCATAAAAGCTCCAAATCAAGACAAGGAGGTCATGAGAGGGGTGTAGAAGCTTTTCATAAAATAGTAGAAGGTGATGCTGAACGAAAGATATTGCAAGAAGAATTTATAGCATTTCACATAAAGAAAGGAATGTATGCATTACCGACTATTCAGACTGATGCAACCACAGTGTCACCCATTGATTGGTGGTCTTACTATGGCTCAGAGACTCCAAATTTAGCTAAAGTTGTTTTGAAGGTTCTATCTCAGCCAATCAGTAGCTCCTCTTCTGCTGAAATAAGTTGGAGTAGATATTCATACATATGGACTGTGAAGAGAAATAGGCTTGGTTTATGTCCACTCCAACATTCATCTTTAGTCAAGATTTTTAGAGAGCTAAAAGCAAGCCCTAACAACAAATGGGATGCAGATCCAGATGATGCCTCCTTGGAGGAATAAGATTGAAGCTCGAGCAAAGGATTTGGAGAAGCATGTGGCCAATGATCTTGCCATTAATGAGCCTGACTCATCATCAAAGAAGATCACCAAAAACAAAACTAATTGATTGGTATGTTGCTATCCTATTTAATATTTTTTTAAAAAACTTTATAGTCTATGGTCTATGCTTTCACAAAAATGCTATACTAAATCAACAACTATTGTTTGTAGGAGTGTAGGACAGCTAGAGTTTAGTAGTGGACCACAAGACTACAGAATGCTTGGGAGAATGAGGAGCATGGCTTTCATCGTTCATTAGTCGTCTTTCTTTCATTTAATAAATAAAGTTAGAGGTGAGAGTGAGAGGAAGAGTCAGAGTCATAAATAGATAAACTATTTGCATAATTCTCATTATATTTTGCTTTGTTGGATCTTGTAATGTGTGATTTTAACTACCGTACTTCAACACAATCATTTTACTAGTGATTTTAGTTACTAAATAAGTCATATATACATATATTCAGGGTCATCGACCTAGGTCCCCTAGGTTCAGGGCCCTTGTCTATATATAGGCTTTGCACCATGTTCATTGACCTAAAACCACTAGAGTCACGACCCTCGAATCTAAACTTTGTACCAGGGTCATCGACCCAAAACCACTAGAGTCACGACCTATGACTTCATGCTTTGTACCGGGCACATTAAACCATAATCTTTGCATTCATGTACCAAATGTTTGGTTCTCGTTCCGTAGGGGTATCCCCCTTTTCGTACCATATTTTTTAGATTGCCAACCCCCTTTCGTACCACATTTTTTTTGATTATTGACCTGTGTCCCTTGACCCCATTCCTTGACCAGATCAACCCATAATTCTTGTGACTATGTATGTCATAGGTTAAAAATGAAGTGTGGGGATGGCGATCAGGGGAGAGTGGGGCCATCCAAAGCCAGGCAAGGCAAAGGAGGCAAGTGGGGCAAGTTTGCTAGTAAGACAATTGTTTTTGAGTTACATAGAGATTGCACCACGACAGACAACCAAATGCCCCACCACTTGCCTTGTTTTCAATTTGCAAGCACAAATGGGCTTTAGATTACAGCAACTATACTCAGTGTAGCACAAGAAGAAAAATAACATATTTTAATGATATATGACTACTATTTTTTCCCAAGTAAATCACTAAATGAATACTACAGTAAAGATAAGCATGCAATTGGCCAGTCGTAATTTAGAAATTTAAAAACTAATAAATGATGGTGTGTAAGATGTGTTAACAACAATTGATTGAGTACTACTACATCCAAATAGATTATGACGAGATTAGAAGAAAGCATAAAAGTGTTTAGGGTTTCTAGCTGCTTACCTAGATATTCATAGTTGTTATACAAACCGAAAGGTGATCGATCGAGTACCCAGTGAAATACAGGAAAATCAAGAGAACTTAAGAAGATGAATAGCCAGCCCATGTGAACAACTGATTCAGATTGACAGAGACCTGGATGACTAAATTAGTCTGCATTACCTAAAACAAAAACAAACTGTAATTAACACATCTACATCAAACTGAAATAATAGAGAAACTTGAATAGTAGCCAGCCTGAGATTGTAAACCAGCTCATTGCGGAGTTACCTGAACACAGTGATCGAATCGAAATGATAGATTGCCAGGCGTGTGTCTACCGACGCCAGGTGCTGTATAGGGAGATGCTGCATGAGACAAAGAGGAGGACAACGAAAACAGGGTGAGCTAATAAACAGCCGAAAGGTGTGATTAATTTTCAAAGTAATGCATTTTGTTGAGCTCTTCTCCTCTCCCCTAATCCTCTCCCCTCCCGTGATTTATTTTTCTCAAGAAAAACCGTACCGGAACTAACTGAATCGAACGAAGGCTGCAGGAGTCAGATTGCTAATCACTTGCATCCCCCCGGTTGCCGTGATGATCGCGAGCAGCAACGTGGGCTGCATGCCGGGATCGGCGAGACGATAAACGTGACGTCGCCCGCCCAAAAACAAGAGTTCGCCGCCGATGTCCAGCAAGCCGGTCCAGCAGGTGGCTACGCTAGGAGGCCATTGCCGGATCATGAACAGAAGGGAGAAAGAGAAGGAAAACCTGGATTGGGCGATCTGTTGTTGCTGCCTCTTCACTCTGCCGCGGCGAGAGGAGGAAGTAGATCGGGGCGGCTCGATCGTGCAGAGTCGTGGGGCGCATGACGATCATCTCCGTGCAGCGACGGCGGATGTGCCGATCGCATGCGGGTCGGCGGCAGTCGTAGACGAACAAAAGGGCTGCTTGATTGGAGTTGGACAAGACCCAAGAATGCGGCGATCGCGTGCGGAAAGGCGTCGATGACTGCCCGTTTTTGTGTGACTCTGGGACCCCTGACTCCCCTCCCTGATTTATTGCGACAGACTCCGTGATTCTTGCCGCGCGCGGTAGATACATAGAAATAGAATGCATTTTCGTACGGCAACTAAAAAACATTCCTTAAATAAACTAGCAAATTTCGCGGCGTGCACGACGTCCAATATTCCCTGCATTTTCGTATGGCAAGATTTTTTATATGGGAGAAAATGGGAAGATTATCTTTCCCTGAGACGTCAAGTTCCAAGATATGGAAAGTGACCAAATAATGAACCCAAGTATTAGGACCAAGTTTACTAGACACACATGGCTAATGATCAGCCGGTTTCGTTTCAAATCGTAATTCCTTTTATTTTACTAAATCAAGCTTTCTAATTTTCATCTAAATTGCTAGATAATAATACGAGTTCCCATAAATAGGGCAACATATATCTAGCGCATTATTATGACAAAAAGTTCATGGAGCAGTTAATGACTAGTTAATGTTTATGGATGCTGGTGTATTTTTTATAGACTTAGTAAAAATTAGAAAAGATTGAATTAGAGCAAAGTCGAAAGTATATATCTATAATTTCAGAATGGACAAAATAATAGGTATATAGTGTTGAAAATTAGGCAATTTCTAGATTAAAATCAAGACTAAAACCAGAACATAAATCATGACATATAGATGAACTAGAGTAATCATATATGTTATACTATCATAGCATACTAACATATTTCATAGCATAGACATGATAGACATGGATTGCACAGCAGATAGATTTAATACGAAAAGATCTGATTACGAGGATTATACCTGCCGATTGTAGATGTGGTTGACGGTGTTGTAGATGTAGCTGGCGGTGGTGATGGAGCGATGTTCTCAAATTGAACATCGAAATCGTTGATGTTGAAGTCGTCGCCGAAATCTTCACTAAAGTCGCCGATGAGAGGGGTGGTGATGATGGAGGCTAAGTCGTCGAGCGTGAGGTCGAGGTTCTCGATGAGCAATGGAGGAATTTCTTGGAGCAGCTGGCGACGGATACGCCTAGACATAGCGCCATCTGGGTTGGATGGTAGACGACACGTTGTGGAGTATTTGGGAGCAGTCGTGCGAAGAGCGGTTCCCAAAAACCTTATGGCAAAGACGTGGGTTTCGGAGACCTGCTCACCCGGCCGTTGGTGCATGCAAGCAATCAGACTGGAGTAGCTACGGCGGTGGCACAACAGCGAGAAGAGGCAAAAACCTTAGCTCCAATTAGATGCATTTTGGCATGGCGGTAGGTCGCTTATATAGTCCTGTCCAACAGACTTCGTGTCGCGATCACGATCTAAATTGGTTTAGGACTCTTAGCTTGAAATAACTTAGGACTCTGCAGCTTGAAGGCCAATAAATCAAAAACTAAAACTGCAAAAGGAGACTGCGCTCTCGCTAGGAGCTAGATTTCAGCGGACCATTCACGCAGGCGCCGCACGCCCGCGCCCTTCGCCCCGCCCAGCGAGGCAAGGCAAGGCAAGCGCGCGTGTGGGCTTCTCTTTGTCCCCCTCACACTAGAATTGAGGAAGTGGAGAGGGCTTTCATATTTAAGCATGACTACTTCTACTTCAACCAGCAAGGTGCTACTAAAGAGTTCTCACTTCCCCTCTTGCTCTTATGAATGGGCCTTTGAGACTTATTAGGAATTTTTTATTTAATTATTGGGCCAAGCCCATTTAAATTCCAACATATAGTACCCTATAACTTTTTAACGTTATAGATGTCTTTGTACTTCAAACTAGAAAAGAGTGACTTCAAGCAAAGTTAAAATGATCTAGAATTTTGGAACAGACAAAACAATAGGTACAATAGCCTATAATTTAGAACGACATGGAGCCGTTTAAAATTGTAAGGTGTTTTGGTTTTATTGTAAGTCAAATTTGTCTAAATATGAACCAAATTTATAGAAACATACATTACTCCCTCCATCCATGAAAGAAGTGATTTCTAAAGTTGTTCTAAGTAAAACTTTTAAACTTTGACCGAATTTCTAGAAAAAAAAATATTAAGGTTAATGTTATTAAATTAGTATCATTAGATTTATCATAGAATATATTTTCATAATATGTTCAATTTATGTCATAAATGTTGTTACTCTTGTCTATAAAGTTGATTCAAGTTAAAAAAAAAAAAGGTTTAATTGACATGGTTTTTTAGAATCACTCCTCTCAGGAATGGAAAGAGTAACATACTATATTGCATGGTGTATCGAATGAATCGTTTGTGTATTTTCATATAAATAAATAAATTTAATTAAACTTAGAGAAGTTTGATGTTTACCTAGCTGACATCATGAGTGGGTATGAAGTTTTCAAATGGCTGACATCACGCTAAGGTTTGTATGAGTGTTTAGGAAGGACGGCTCTAGTGCTGGTTTTTGAACATTTTTTTTTTTTTTTTTTGACATTTGACATGCATCGTGGCTAACAGTTCGGTGGTGCCAGTGCTAAATCCACTATTGAGAGCCACAAAAGAGTATCAAATCAAAGGAAACATTTAAAAAAAAAAAAAAAAAAAAAAAAAAACGTCTTCCTGGACGGACATAGCTCGGCGCCTACACTACATGACGTTCATGCCATGCCTTCTCCACCAAATATATTTTATGCAGCTGAATCACTAGGGTTCAAATCTAGTTTTCCGTTAACTTTTTGCTCGGTTCAATTAATTTTGGTTCCACATATAAATCAGATCGAGCACGCTTGCCGTTCGTTTTGTCACTACTCGAGACATCAAGATCTGCCACTAGAATATTGTGGGTGAAATTTGCGGAGCATTTGCATTTAAAATTTTCCAAAGTTTTCGTACATGTGGACTACCGTTGAACAATAGGCACGCAAGACCGCATAGCGCAGTGGATTAGCGCGTCTGACTTCGGATCAGAAGGTCGTGGGTTCGACTCCCACTGTGGTCGATCTTCTTTTTAACTCCCCTATTTTTAATAGTTTATCTGATGGCACGTGATCGCGTTGGTGGGCCTCGACCCGCACTGCAAACTGCTTACTTCTTTTCTTTTTTATCTCCAACTGCCTACTTCTAAAACAATACTCGTAGCGGGACTCCCAAACCCAAAATCAGGCTAGCATTACAATTTACAGTATCCCATGTTTCCGTTTGAAATTTATCCTGAATTACCATGAATTTCCCTGACTGCAACATATAAACCGTGCACTAGCTAATTAATAAAACTATAAAAAAAAGACTCGAAGCGTCCTTATTTTGTAGTGTGGTAGACTCGTAGTCGGTAAAACGGCAAGACCAACCGGGTCTTCGTTAGTGAATTTTGTCGCGGCATAAAACGTGCTTACTCCTGAATCCTGATAGACTCATGCATTCGGAATGTACTGTGTGTAAATAAATAAATCTCAAACCCAACAATCCAAGGTTCTACAAAGCAAATTATGCCAGATATTCGAATGTTTGTCTTCTGCATTTACAACTGTTACAACAGTCAACAGCGTTCAGTATACATGTAAGATAAAATATTCATGGCAAGAACAAACAAATAGCAAATGCCTTGCCCAGGTTACACCAGCTCAGTCATATCCTAAAACAGTGACAAACTGACAGTGCAACAGTACAATCAAACAGCACTATGTACACATCAACCAGTGTGTATTTCTTGTCCACGCAAGGCTCAGAGAAATAATACATGTCAGTGAAGTGAAGCAAACCGAATCGTGTTCTTTTTGTCGATTCGTGATGTCAGCTCTTGAGGTCCTCTTCGAGCTCATCAAACTCCCACCCGCTGATCTCCTCACCTGAGTACTCTTTGTCCTCTTTCCCGAGCTCTGATCCCAGGGTTGCAAGCTCCGCATCTGAATCGAAATGCTGATCGGGTCCCATGGGAGATTTGGGTGAGTCAACGTGTGCAGCTTTCGGGGTAGCAGGTGCCTGAAGAGGCGAAGGGCTCAGTTTCGATCCCTCTACAGGTAGTGGCTTCGCTTTCTCAGATTCAATGATTAGTGTTGGCCTTTCTATAGATTCAAACGATTCCCTCATTTTCTCAATCTCCTCAATTAAGTTCTTAACCTCTGGGTCATCTCTCCTGGATAAACATGTGAAGGCACAAGGAGACAGATCACATTGGTGCAAACTTGAAAATAATCTACCAAATAGAGAACATTAGAATCAGATGGTACCTTGAATTAGCCCCTTGTTCAGAATAAAACAACTTCTTTATGTGATCAACTATGCTGAATGCAATTATAATCTGAAAATATTGTCAATACATCAGACTGGTCTAGTTTTTCTAAGGGAGGAGGCTAAACAGGTTTAGAAGCTATAAGACTACAGAGTTGTTTTAAGTAATACAAATGGTGACTGATAGATGTCACTTTGACTTTGAATTCTCCTTCAAATATGTCAAATCATGTTATGTAAAGAAGTGAGAATGAACTAGAACTATGAGACCAGGTTAAAGCAAGGTGTAACCTTCTTTTCTGTTTCTAGATATTCCTCTTCAAGGGATTTACGTGGATTTGTCCTCTCAGATGCTTTATCATCACCATGTTCTTCTTCCTCTTTCCTACAAGGCAAGGAAAAATCATAACTAACAAACATATTGGACATCGAAGTACATGACTAAAAGATGAAGAATTGAAATACCTCGAGATTAAGACAGCCAAGTTATCAACATATGTTTTGATACTCTCAATCAATTGGCTTAGGACTTCCTGATTAATACAAAGAAGAAAAACACAATTATAACAGAGCAAATCAGAGATATAAATCATACTGCATGAATACCTCTAGCAGACATGAATAACAAGTTTCACTTACCTTGAATGCTGAAAGATGATGTTTTGTCAACTTCAGAAAATCACTCACACATTTCTCTAGCTCATCACTGAGAAGGACAATATATTACAATTGTAAAACAAGGTCAGCACACAAGTTCAAACAGAGCAGTTTACATAGTGGAACTGTTCAACGAAAGACAAGTAACAAATAATGAACCACAAAACCGTACAGAAAAACCTGCCATACCATGTGTTCTTGTCCTTCTGTTCATTGTATGAGGACTGGAGCTTCCACGAGTCCTCGAGGAAACTGATCCAGATCTTGACAACATTGGATTCCACATTACATAAGGCAATGGATTTTGAGAGGTCATCCTCCTAAATTGATTTGGAAACAAAATGCAAAAAGCACCATCTTGAGCAACAAATAAGACGGAAACGAATCAACAGGCCACAAGTTGATGAAAGTATCATGGGAGGAAGACAGCAATGCACAGTTCTTAGAATATTATTCAAATAAGACTGAATCAACCACAAAAAGGTAAACACCAGCACCTTCTTTTTCAAGCTAAATATGATTTGATTGTTAGCTTCGTCAAATTGGTCCCTTTCTTCCCTAGTTTGCTTGAGCCGTCCAGCAGCAGCATTTAGTGATATGTTGACCTGAAAATAAGGAATACTATTACAAAAGGGCATAGTTCAACAGAATTATAAAAGTGAACTTGTCAAATTTCGCAGAGTTCCTTCTATTTTTGGTAATTAAGTCCTGTTAGTTTCTTTTGGTGGGTGGGTGGGTGTGTTTTTTGGGG
The DNA here is from genome assembly GCA_015844335.1 of Chrysopogon serrulatus. Classification (NCBI taxonomy): domain Eukaryota; kingdom Viridiplantae; phylum Streptophyta; class Magnoliopsida; order Poales; family Poaceae; genus Chrysopogon; species Chrysopogon serrulatus. Next base: position 143,956 of record JADLZL010006885.1, on the reverse strand, counting down.
GGGGGGGGGGGGGGTGGGTGGGTGGGGTTTGGTCTCTGTATGACTCTTATCCTTCTATTAATACAATGATATGCAGCTCTTCTGCATGTTCGAGAACAAAAAACACAGAGCAGTTAAAGAGAAACAATACATTGTTCTGGTGTGATTTTTTTGCAACCTCTCCATCCAATGTAAATAATGAAATTAGAGTGGGATAATACTTAATGCCACATGTATACAACAAACTGACCTATCATGAGGATAGTCCTATTTAGAGAGTTTCATGGCTCTAAGGCTCAGGAAAGAAATAGACCAAAAAAATAGACACAAAAGAACAGCACTTGTGCCCAGATTATCAAATTATGTGTCACCAAATGAATGTCTTGGCAATCCATTGCAGCTTGCATTTCAGAACAGGGATCTTTTCCAAGGGTCCTCTCATCATTAAGTCACAATTTATTACCAATGAATCAATATAATCATACAATGGGTGTGAGAGTTCAATGTTCAAACAAGATTTCGTACAACAATGTAATTCCAATATTCTCAACATGATATTAAATACCAGTACATCACAGATGGCAAGGCATTTGAATACTCCTAAACAATGAAACTACACAGTACACAAACACATATCTTCACTACAAGTTACAAGGAAAAAGGTACCTTTTTCAGCTGTGCCTCAAGCTCATCTCTTTGCTTTTCCAATTCAGTAATCTCATCAAGTAATTCCTTTATCAGGCCAAGAAAGTAAATAAGGATATCTTATTTGATTACACTATATATAGGCTGGGAGACAAAAAAAAAAAAAACACTAAAGCATTTGTGTATTTGTTACATAGCATACATGAAATAATATATGCAAAGAAAAGTTGATATTGTGCAGGTGGATATGTGGGCTGAGAGAACCAAAATAAGTATGCATAACTGCTTTCCTAATAAAATGGATACAAAAAAACAAATATGATTCAACACATGCATGACATTTCGATATATCCAAAGTTCTAAACCTGGGTCTTGTTCTGAAAGTAAAGCATTTTCTGTGAATGTGTGATTTCCTATTTTTTTTTCTCGAAAAGTGTGATGAATTCCCTATCAGTTGAGTCCTATGTTCCAAAAGCGACTTCTGTTGATTTACACTATTTTTCAAGTCCCACAAGTGCATCAATGCCTTCCAGACCTGTATGTAGATAAGCTAGCACCCTACCTTTTCAGAAGCACTGACTTCACTCTCTTTTTTCACACGAAAGTTGAGAGCATCTTCTTTCTGGCGCCTGGTAAAAGATCAAATGAAAAATCACATCAACTTGCAAGTACCATGATTTGGATATCTCAGATTTTCAAAGAAAAAATGGGTTTACAAAATTACAGAAAAAGAACAATGGAACTACACAAGGACACTTTCGTAGAAAGTTAGCAGCAGACAAAAATGGTGAAGACTGAAGACATTATGTATAATCAGCAAACTAACATATATACAAACATAAGTTGTTCCTTGCAAGCAAAGTTCAGCTAGGAGCTAAGCGGATTCTAGGCGGTGACCCTCCGCCTAGCGCCTAGGCGGGAGTAATCGCGCCTAGGCACTCCTAGGTGTTTTTCTAGGCGATGAATAATACATGTATAAATACTTAAAAGAAAAGAAAAAAAAGGAGATGAGTGAGTATTCTTGAGCCAAACTCTTGAAGGCCCAGCTCATGAAAAGGGAGAAAGGGAAAAAGGCCCATTTGAAGGCCCAACTCTCTCCCTCACACCCCTCTCCCGCATCCTTCTTGTTGCTTGGATTGAATTGAAATTGCAAAAGTTGATACAAAGGTCTAGTGACCTTACCCTCCTCTCTTATACACTTCAGGGCAGCATAGTTTGCTTAGCCCCTACTCCAACTGCTAGGCAGTTTTACACCAGCCCCCCCCCCCCCCCTTCCCAAATAGCTGTCTGTAATGCAGCATGTCAAAAAGAAAGAGAAGACTAACAAACAAGTCCTAGGATACATTAGCAATAGGCTTAACTATCAATCTCCCCCTAAGCCTAGTGCTAGTTGATCTGCTTCAGACTTATCCTTCTCCTCATCTCCTGAAACTTGGCCTTGCCCAGGGACTTGGTAAGTATGTCTGCCAGCTGATCAGTGGTAGGAATGTGGCTGGCCTTGATGCTCCCTTCTTCCAGACAGTCCCTGATGAAGTGGTACTTGATCCTGATGTGCTTGCTTCTATCATGGAAGACTGGGTTCTTGGCCAGGGCCAAGGCAGACTTGCTGTCTGTCTTCAGCTCCACCACTTCCACATTTGTGCCCAGCAGCTCCCCGAGCAGTCTGGACAGCCATAGGGCTTGTGTTGCAGCAGTGGAGGTGGCAATGTACTCTGCCTCGCAGCTTGACAGGGCCACCACCTTCTGCTTGATCGACTGCCAGCTGACCAAGCAATCACCCAGGAAGAACATGGTTCCACTGGTGTTCTTGCTTGTGTCAATATCGCCGGCGAGGTCGCTGTCGCAGTAGCCGATGAAGCGCGCCGTGCCGGGAGCCTTCTTGTAGTGGAGGCCGTAGTCCAGGGTCCCGGCCACATAGCGCATGATGCGCTTGACAGCCTGCAGGTGCTCCATTGTGGGCCGTTCCATGAACCGGCTCACGTACCCGACGGCGAACGCCAGGTCCGGCCGGGTATGCACAAGATACCGGAGACTGCCCACCAGCCGCCGGTAGTGCGTGGAGTCCACCTCCTCCACCTTGCTTTCCCTGCTGAGCCGGAGCTTCTCTTCCATTGGCGTGTGCGCTGGATTGCAGCCAGCCATCTCGCCGAGCTCGAGAATCCGCTTGGCGTAGTGGGTTTGGCGGAGGGTGATGCCGCTGGCGTCTTGGCGCACCTCGACGCCGAGATAGAAGCAGAGTGGCCCGAGGTCGCTCATGTCGAACTTCTTCTTCATCTGCGCCTTGAACTTCTCCACCTCTTGCTCCTCCGCGCCGGTGATGATGAGGTCGTCGACGTAGACACCGACGAGCAGAGCAGTGCGCCCGCTGCCCCGCCGGTAGACCGCCGCCTCGTGCGCGCTCTGGTGGAAGCCCATCGCCTTCAGCGTGGCGTCCAGCTTCGCGTTCCAGGCGCGCGGTGCTTGCCGCAGGCCGTAGAGCGCCTTGCGGAGACGATACACCTTCCCTTCTTGTCCAGCGATGGTGAAGCCCGGTGGCTGTCGCACGTACACCTCCTCCTTGAGGTCGCCATTGAGGAAGGCGGACTTCACATCCATGTGGTGCACCCGCCATCCTTCTTGAGCAGCCAGCGCGAGGAAGACCCGTACCGACTCCATCCGCGCGACGGGGGCGAACGCGTCGTCGTAGTCGATGCCTTCTTGCTGGACGAAGCCGCGCGCCACCAGTCGAGCCTTATGCTTGATCACCGCACCCTTCTCGTCCTTCTTGAGCTTGAAGACCCACTTCAGGGTGATTGGGCGGTGACCAGCGGGCAGCTCGACGAGCTCCCAGGTCTTGTTCCTCTCCACCGACTCGAGCTCCTGCTTCATAGCGGCCAGCCATGCCGGATCACCTTGTGCCTCCGCATGATTGACCGGTTCGCCAGCGTGCGTGAGGTGCAGCTGAGCGAAGAGGCGTGGTGCCAGCCCCGGCGGCGACTCATCCCCGATGATGTCAACCACCTTGCGGTACCGGAGCGGTTCGTCGTCGTAGAAGGCGTCCAGACGGTCCTCGTCGTCCTCCAGCGGCGTCGCAAGCTCGATTGGAGGCTGAATTGAAGGCGGCAGGGTGGAAGTTGAGGATGCGCCTCCCTCCGCCGACGATTGCGCTGCTGGTGATGCCGGTGAGGGAGTAGCAGCCGTCCCTGCGCCGCTGCCATGCTCCCCCGGAGTTGGCGACGGCGAATTTGGCGGTGCAGCGGAGCTTGATGCTGGCGTGCTTGGAGCAGGGGAAGCAGGTGAAGACGCGCCCCGCGCATCTTCCTCTTCTATGTCCCAGAAGTGCTCGATGGCGAATTCCATGTACGCCGGAGCTGAAGCCTCGCCTCTTGCCGCCCAGTCCCACCCGCGGCTCTCGTCGAAGATGACGTCGCGCGACACGCGCACGCGCTGAGTCGCCGGGTCAAGGATGCGGTAGGCCTTGGCGCCGTCGGCGTATCCAATGAACACGCCCGGGGAGCTCCGGTCGTCGAGCTTCTTCAGCTGGGTGAGATCCTTGACAAATGCCACACATCCAAATGTGCGCAAGTGTCCCACTGCCGAAGCTTTGCCATGCCAAGCCTCGTATGGCGTCTTGCCCTGCAAACTCTTAGTCGGTGCCCGGTTTAGGAGGTGGACTGCAGTCACCACTGCCTCCCCCCAAAACCGAGCAGGTAGGCCTCTCTGCTTCAGCAGAGCGCCCGCCATAGCCACCACTATCTGATTCCGCCTCTCCACTACCCCATTCTGCTGTGGGGAGTAGGGAGCAGAGAAGTGGCGCCTGACTCCTTCGTCGGCGCAGTAGACCGCAAACTCCGCGGCGGTGAACTCCCGCCCGTTGTCGGTGCGCAGCACCCGGAGCTTGTGGCCGCTTCCCTTCTCCGCCATGGCCTGGAGGTGCTTGATGGCGTCCGCAGCGGCGTCCTTGGAGGTCAGCAGAGCAATCCACATGTACCTTGTGGCGTCGTCAACAAGCAGCAAGAAGTAGCGCCTGCCTCCCGGAGTTGCCGGCGCGATTGGCCCACAGAGATCGCCATGGACAAGCTCGAGCGGTTCCTGCGCGCGGTACTGGGCCTCCGAGGGGAATGGCGCGCGTCGATGCTTGGTGACGATGCAAGTGTCGCAGAGCTTGCCGTCGTGCTTGAACAGCGGCAGCCCGCAGCGCCATGCCGGTCTTGGACAGCTGCTGGAGTGCGTCGAAGTGGAGGTGCCCATAGCGCTCATGCCAGAGCCACGCGTCGTCCTTGTGCGCGGCGAGACAGACAGGCTTGGCTGTGTTCAGGTGCAGGATGTAGAGGCGATTGGCGTCGCGGCGCACCTTGACGAGCAGCCGCTGTCGCCGATCCCAGATCCGCAACACACCACGCTCAATCTCCACCCTCGAGCCTCCTTCGTCCAGCTGCCCGAGACTCATGATCGAGTTCCGGAGGGCTGGGATGTAGTAGACCCCGTGCAGCATCCGGCGCTCGCCGTTCTTTGCCTCGAAGACGATGGAGCCGACTCCGGTGATCTCCACCCGTGACTCGTCGCCGAACTTCACCGTCCCGCGAACTGAAGTATCCAGCTTGGTGAAAATGCGCGACGCCCGGTCATGTGGTGGGTGGCGCCGCTGTCCAGGTACCAGCCATCCAGCTTGGCGCCATCGCCGGTGCCGGTGTTGAGGAGGACGCGCGCCCGTGGTTCCTCGAGCTCGAAAGAGGCGCGCTTGGAGCAGAACGACGATGCTTCAGCCTCCCCTGCATCCAGCTCGATGAAGCCGTGCGCGAGGAACAGAGCAGCCTCCTCCTCTGCTTCCGTGGTGTTGACGGCGCCGCCGCGCTCTCGATTGCGCCGCGGATGTGGACAATTCCGAGCCCAGTCGCCGGGTTGGTGACAATTGAGGCAGAGGTCGTCGCGATTCCCCTTCCGGTCGTCGTCCGCCCCTCCTGCCTTGTCAGCTTGCCCGCCGCCACCTGCTCCAGCACCTTCACGCTCCCCACGCGGCTTGTTCTTCTTCCCGCCGCGAGGTCGCCGCCGATGATCCTTGCTCGGGCCTGCGCTCTCCTCCTCCTTCTTCTTCTCGAAGGCCCGCCACTGCTCGGCGGTGTAGAGGAGTTTGCCGCCGACGTCGACGGACGCAGGGTCGTGCTTGCGGTCCTGGACCGCCTTGAGCCGCCCGGTGACGTCCTCGAGCGTGAGCTGGTCGAAGTCGAGCAGGGTCTCGATCGACATGACGATCTGCTCGTACTTCTCCGGAACTCGGTGGAGAAACTTCTCGATGGCGCGCTCCTCGGTGATGTCGATGTCGCCGTTGCGCACCATCTGATCCCACAGATTGCTGACGCGAAGGGCAAAATCCTCGACTTGCTCCCCTGGCTTGAAGGTGAGAGCTTCCCACTCCGTCCGAAGACGCCGGAGAGTAGCTCGCCGCGCTCGCGCTCGCCGCCCGCGCGAAGTGCGATCGCGTCCCACGCCGCCCCTTGCCGTCGGCTTGTTGGCGAGGGGGCGCCAAGCTCGGCAGGAACGGCGGCGCGAGAGCCTCAAGGCTCTACGATCGTCGTCGTGGTCGACACCGCCGACGTGGACGGCCTCCCCGAGGTGCCGTGCCTCGCAGCTTCACCTTCATGAAGACTCCACTCGTGGTAGTTGCTCTTGGTGGCGTGGCCCTTTCCCAGCGCCGAGTCGCGATAGATGGTGTGGGACCAACGGAGGCGTCGCGCCCGGCCGGCGCCGTCAGCGGGCGAGTGGCGGCGGCGTGGCTCGGGCTCCGCGACCGCCCTTCCCGCGGCCGCTCCCTGCCCATCTCCGCGCGGATCGCCCGTAGCCGCGCGCCGCGGCTCGTGCTGCCGCGGCAGCAGCGCGCTGTTCGCCGTCGCGAAAACTTCACCCGCCGCGGCCTGCGGCCGCGCTAGGCCTTGTAGCGCGCTGTCGGCGGGAGGATCTCCGCCAGCCAGCGAGCCCACGGGGCGATGCCTGCACCCACGGGGTCGAGCACCGCACCGACGGCTGGCCGCCGCGGCGACACGCCTCTCACTCGGAGTTGGAGGCCATGGTGGCGGCGGCCGAGGGGGGTAGGTGGCGGCTTGGCTAGAACCCTAGGCTCTTGATACCAATTGTTGCCCGAGAAAGCCCGGATGGCAGCTTAGCCATGGGCTGCTTGGATTGAATTGAAATTGCAAAAGTTGATACAAAGGTCTAGTGACCTTACCCTCCTCTCTTATACACTTCGAGGGCAGCATAGTTTGCTTAGCCCCTACTCCAACCGCTAGGCAGTTTTACACCAGCCCCCCTTTTCCCAAATAGTTGTCTGCAGAATGCAGCATGTCAAAAAAGAAAGAGAAGACTAACAAACAAGTCCTATGATACATTAGCAATAGGCTTAACTATCACTTCTGCCTCTCTCGCATCTCTCCCTCTCCCCACGACGCCCGACGCCGCCCGCCCAAGACAAGCCCATGCGAAGCGCCCGCCGCCCGCCCGCAGGTCCTCCTCCTCCCTCACCGGCGACCTCCGCCGGATGCTCCTCCACCCCCACCGGGCGCCGCCCGGCAGGCTGCGCCCCCCCCTTAGGGGTCCGCCTTACCCCCCTAGGCGATGCGACGGGCCTCGCCTCGCGAGTAATCGCGCTGAATCGCCGAGTAGTCGCCGCCTAGCCGAACTATGCTTGCAAGTACTAATAAGTATCAAAAAGTCCAGATACCACCAGAAACCAGGAAAAAAAATGTGCTAGTCCTAAGACTCAGGTGAGAGCACATGGCACATTACAAATTCAGTAATTCACAATGTCAAAGCAATCATAATGTAGTTTTTTTTCCATCATGTTGCTTAAACACATGCAAGAAATTTAACTGATTTTGAACCGAGTCCTTGATGATAAAAAGAATTGTGAGCAAGTAATATATGACAATGGAGAAAGAGTTTTAACAAAGAACAAAACCAAAGCAAACATCCAAGGATAAAATATATTGAGATTGTGTAACTGCCATAACAAAATATTTCATACAGGAAAACAGTTTCAGAAGCAAAACCTGTGCTCCAAAATACGCTGCTCTGCTTTGGAGGATGAACTTGCCAGGGAATCTGCCAAAACCTTTAGTTTGTCCACCTGATAATTTGTGAGTGCTGTTAGCATTGCAGACCATGGATATGCAGTCATAACAGCGTATATTATGATGAGCTACTAGAATAATTAGGTAGTCCTGAAAATCTTATAGCAATCAATAGTCACAAAAAAAAAAAAAAAGACAGCTATGAGAATCTACCCATGGACAATACCTAAGAATAGATCTTTTCTTCTCAAAAACGCAAAACACTGAGTTTCATTTCGTTATAGAAGAGAGAGAGTACAGGTCACCAGTCCATAAGAAACCGGACCAGAACATTATAATGAACAGACTCACCACTTACAAACAAGCCACAACCAAAACACAACCTAACGGGGCCTATACATGTTTTCCAGCCAGCGGCTCCAGAAGATCCCCTGCAGCTTAGCAACAGTGACCCCCTCCACTGAACTCAACACCAAGACACACTAGGGACAACTCTATCAAAGATGCCAGTGTTTTTGCCAATCTTTTTTGTTAAGTATTACAATTATGTCATTAGAAGTAGGGAGTCATCATAAAAAGTATCATCAGGAAACTGCATACTCCTATTACTATCAGATCTTGTATGGAAGGCCTGAAGTCCAAACTTCTTAAGAAGTAAGATTCTAAGGCCACTGAAGATTTACAGCTAACAATCCAGAGCCTTTCCACTAAAGTAAAGGGGTGCTTCTACACTAATAACAACTGAAAACATAGGATAAGCCAAAGAAAGTTCGAAAAGCTTGCCATGATTAATAGCCAAAATTACACTCCAGAACAATTCAAGGGGCCGCAAGTCAAGAGGGAAAACATCTAAATAGTAAATATAAAATACAAACATGCCTTCTGAGAATGAGTCTCCAAGGAGTCACCAGGAGTGATTGATTTCTTCTTCAGTAGAAGCTCTTCAACTCTAGAGCATAAACGGAGTTCACTAAGTGCTTCTTTGAAGACCTGAAGGATACAGGGATCATAAAATCATCTGCTTTTAGATCTTCATGAAAAGGAAATATGACTAGAACAGCATAAGAAAAATGCAGTTTAATGAACACTTTAATCAGTAATCACCAATTCAGATACTAGGCAGTAAGTGGGTGTATCATATGTATGTACTGTTACAAAGGAATGTTCAAATTTAATAAACTTGTAATTGTATAATAGTGCTTCTAATGACAAATCTACATGCAATTTTCATGTTTTCCAACTAATTCCAGAAATATATTGGTAGCCAAAATTTAGAAAGTTTGGCCACATTATGTCCAAAAAAAAAAAAGGAGCACCAGATGTAACAGAAGAAATTTAATAAACTTGTAGTTGTATAATCGTGCTTCTAATGACAAATCTACATGCAATTTTCATGTTTTCCAACTAATTTCCAGAAATATATTGGTAGCCAAAATGTAGGAAGTTCGGCCACATGTATGTCCAAAAAAAGGAGCACCAAATGTAACAAAGAAATAGTATTACCTCAAGATTTGCAACAGCAATCTTATCGGACATTTTATCTTGATCTTCAGGTGATTGAGCTCGTGATTTCTGCTTCTCATCTAGTTTTCTCTGCAATTCTTGGGTTTCAGCATCTATCCTGAAATAAAATATAAGCTCCAGAATAAGCTAATGTATCCTGAAACCATAGACAAAAGCATATCTCAAAGTATGGGCCTTTTGCTGTTGCAGGATGCACATTATTTTTGGTATGGTCCACAATATTTGATATTTCAGCGATTTGGTAGAGGCCTTCAAGTATGGTTATTGTTTAGTTTGTACAGTTGTTCCTTTTTTATCATTAGTAACCAAGAAAATTAAGGCAAGTATTGCAAAAAAAAAAAAGTAATTAAGCTGCCAGAAGAAACTGCAACTTCTCACTATAACATATTCACAGGTAATTAGCAGATTCTATCACCTCAGAATGTCAGCATTTCTCTTTAGTCCTGAAATGATACTTTGGGCATACTCAAGCAGCTCTTCACGCTTCACCTGTTCACACAGATACAATGAACCATTGGACACTTCACAAAATCAGAACAAAATGTGCACCTAAGGAAATGTTTCACAAACCATATCCCACAAAAACATGTATCTATTTTAGCTTAAGTCGTTTACAAACAGCATCTCAAAAATTTTCCAGTCTTTTCCAGAAACACTGAAAGCATAAACCCTATAGGCACTACATTTGCTTCACCACTTTTGAAGCTAGGAACCCGAAGATGCAGGTAGGAAACCTAATTATGAGGATTGAGAAAGACCAGTTTTATTTATGTCAGACATTAGGGCCTCAGTTAATGTATCGATGCGCAGGCCACAGATCAAATATCGAGAGTAAATGAGGGCCCCAAGTCTAGAATAAAACAATCACATAACTAAATCTAAAGCAATAAAAAGTAATAATGCAGTGATCTCAAAACCAGAGTGTCTATTAATCTCTAGTCTTGACCAAAATCAATATGGTACTAAACCTTGACTACTGTATCTTGACACTAACATCAATTTCAGGAAAAGGCAAGTGCAGGTGTTAAGAGTATGCAGACACTTATATGCCTTTTGAAAAATATATATAAGGAAGCTATTTGGGGAGAAAATAAAACACAGGCCGGCACTTCTGCATTCAATTCTCAAAAACGTGGATGACATAAATGGATCAAAAAAGTGAAAAAAAAAAAAGAAAAAAAAAAAAAAAAAAAAAAACTCAGGTCTAAGGGCTTAAGGAGAAAAAGCGCCATCCAATGGTTGTATCCCAAAATGGTACAGTTAGGTAACTAAGTCGCAGAAACATCCAGAGTTATTAGATACTGCTAGTTTCAATTGTAAAAAAAGATAAGTTAATGTCATCATTTTTTTAAAAGACAAATAGATTCTCCTAAATTCAAAAGCATACCAGGACTTCATCTTTGTATTGCGAAAATGCCTTGGCCAAGTCTTGTATATTACTCATGATTTCTTGGTTCACTTCTTTCCCTCCAGTAAGGCATATGCTGCAGCATTGCAATTTTACTATTTTATTAGACACAGTAAATTACAAAATATTCACTGGTCAGAGAAGATTCAATACGGACATATTAAGTACTTGAGATAGCATAGTAGCATAAAATGCTTAGAAAAACTATAGCCATCGATTACTGAGTCTTACTTCAACAAATAAAAGTTTAGGCTATTTGGGCATGTAATTTCAGCAGAATGTTAACTAGGCAAGCTTATATTTGCCCATTTTTAAACGGTGAACCCAGCTGTAATCTTGGAAAAAGAGAATGTGGGAGGAAAATCAACCATTTGTTAAAATTCTATCAACAAAGAAACCAGTACCATCAATCTCAGCAAGTCAGCATATATACAAAAAATCCATACAAAGGGCAGACCACAGAGCAAAAAAAATGTCAAGGCAAATGAAATAGTATATATCAAAATGTGACGATGTGGGAATTGCTAATATATAAGAGGAAGCCTTCAATGTTTTTGAATCTCATGAAAATAATACTATTGGTCTGCCATGCTTCTTCATAAAAAGTTTTCATTCAGATATTTAATCAGTAATCATGCTCAACAAAGAAATATATGAATCTTGTCACTTTTCAAAAAAAATATAAAAATAAGCATATATCAAACAGGTTATTTCATATGCATACTCACCTGAATATTTCCAAAAGCATTGAAACTTCCTCCTCAGAAGGAGCTTCAAGAATCTTATTATATAAAAGATAATTAGTCCTTAGCAATAAACTAAGTGCGAATAAACAAAAGGAATGTTGCTAGGAGAGAATGGTTCAACTAACTTACCATGGACAGTGTAATACCTTCAAGTGCTTGGCTGTACAAGAATACATCACGAAAATTCATAGGTGGTCCATCAATATCAGCATCATAGAACAAAACCTGCTTCCAAAATTTCATTTTACGATGGATACATGTACTTGAGAAAGTCTACGACAGCTAAGATATGTACAAGTGACTGGACGAAACTCAACAGTTCAAATAACTATGTGAAATAAACAGCCATGAGATTGTATTTGTGATCATGTAAACTAACCATTGGAGCTTTCAAAGTGTCCATTTCACCAGAAGGATCATGAGCTTCAGAAACCTTTAAATCTGAACCTCCATGTTCAGCGTCCACATCTTGCAATGCTCCCAACCAACGTTTTAATAATTCAACTCTTTCACCCCCATGGCATGACACTGCAGCCTCTTCCAATCGTGCTACTGTTTTCTTGAAACTTTTATAGTTCTGAGCACCCTGCAGATCACCCAGCAACAGAACCAAATTAGACCAAAGGAGGCCGTCAATGACTCATCGTCACCGATGGTCCATCTATGCTACACTTCCCTTCCTTGGTATGCCAATGATTCCATGTCTCACAACACAAGAACAGGAAACTACAGCATAAGCATAAGCATAAAATCATCTCTCTTAACATATATGATAGATCTTTGAACTGATACATATTGGAAAGTCAAGTAGAAAAGTTCAATTTGAGAACAGACCATTGTGGTTCACAAGTTCATATCGGATACTAAACTTGACTGTGATAAAAACAGGACTAAAATGCTAAATTATCGATTCAAACTTTATGTGATCTTCCACCCATACATTAAGGAGTATAAATGCCACAGCCCCTAATCAAGGACTTCAGTAGCACAAGCAAGAAGGGGGGGCATTTTCGACCCACTGAAGCAACCCAAGCTTCAGTTCCGAGCACAGCAACAGGGGAACTGGCCGTCATAGCCACCACCGCACCAACTGAAGCTCCAGTTTGCAACTAAGAGCTAAGGGCATCGCATTCTCGTGCAGTCGCAACGAATCCGCCCTTCATAGAGCCATGTTCGATTCGTGCACCAGACCTGCCCCGCATTCGGATTCGGTCAAGCAGATGGGGAAGCCTAGTGGATGGGAGGGGAGGGGAGGGGAGCAATCTCACCATGCGGTCGTGGAGGATGTCCGCGACGGCCTGGCCGGCGTGGTGCGCGACGGCATCGGCGTACCCCCTTGACCGCGCGGGCGACGCCGCTGCGGCCGCCGGCCTCCACCGCCCGGCTCACCGCGCTGCGCAGCCACGACGACATCTCCGGCGACCTTGCGGGGGGCTAAAGCTAGGGCTTGGGGTTTTTTGGGATTTGGAAGGCACCGACCACGGCGACGCGGAAGGCGAAGACCACTGGAGTGGAGAATGCGGCGAGAGGGGAGGAGGTGGTGTGTCTGCGACGATGTTGTGTGGGGCCCTGCTATCGGTTGACTATTGTGCAATTTGTATTTCTGGCCATTTTCTCCTTTTTCGCTCATTCAGGAAAAAAATCTGTAGTTTTCCTAAAAAAAGTGGTGTAGTTTTTTTTTAACCTCAGTAACTTCTATTACTGAACTGACAAATCGTCAGACACGATTACATGGACATGTTCTGGGAGAGTAGCAGTGGTTAGCTCTTCCCCCTCAACACACACATACCCCAACGCAGCCAAAGCATGAGCAGCTTGGTTGCCTACACGACTCACAAAATTACATGACAACTCGATAAAATTTACTTTCATCAGGAACTTCAGTTCTTCCAGCAGTCCGCATTCCACCATCATATCAAAGTCGTCTGAATACATGGACTGTATCATCATCGCGTCTGTTTCCAGAATGAGCCTCCCGATGCCTAGGTTGATGGCTTCCTGAACTCCTTGCAAACATGCAACCATTTCAGCTTGGAAAGCACTGAGGACATGATTCAGTCGGCCTCTACCTGTCATCACAACATCCCCATCATAATCTCTTATTATGTATCCCCAGCTGCCCGAGGAATCTTCTGCTCTGAAGGAAGCATCACAATTCACCTTGAGAACCCCCGAGGGAGGACGGCGCCACTTGAGCTCTGTCATCACTTTCTGAGTATTGGCAGAGTTCTGAAACTGGTTTAATTCCTGACAATAGGACATGATCCCTCGGCTTAGCTCACCCTCCTTCTTCCCTTTCCCTTCCTCCCGAGTTGCATTTCTGTTTGTCCATAATGACCACAATGTGATGACCACTGTGGTTCTAATCGGGTCCTTTTCCTTCAACACCATTCTCACAACATCTGAAGCTGAAACTTGGGTAGCCAACTTCTGACGGAGCCCTTCCAGAGTCAGTAGCCTCCAGACTTTCTTTGCCAATTTACATTTGAAAAATAGATGACCCCCATCTTCTCCCACCTTATCACAAATTGGGCATCTTGTATCAATTTTCATCCCTCTCCGAGCCAGGTTACACCTCAAAGGGTGACTATTATGGGTGAACCTCCATAGAAAATGCTTAATTTTGTTCGGGATCTTCAGCTCCCACAACTGCTTCCAACATTCATTCGGTGCTGGTCCGCTGCCTCCCTGAGTTGCACCCCTCTTCCTTTGTCTGAGAGAATCGTCCCTACATACTCTGTAAGCACTTTTCACACTGAACTTGCCATGCTTATCATAGTGCCATGCCAAGGAGTTCTCACGGCCTTTAGAGATTGGAAGCGCCAATATGATCCTAGAGTCCTCCTCCCAAAAGGTATCTCGAACCAACTGCACATCCCATGATCCTGTCAGCGGATTAATCAGTTCATCCACATCTATGATTAGGTTTGCACCCCTTGGTGTTATTGGCCTTCTAGTTTCTCTCGGCAGCCATGGGTTAGACCAGATTTTGAGGCCTCTTCCATCCCCAACTCGCCACACCATCCCTTTCTTCATCAGTTCAATGCCCCTTAACACGCTTCTCCAAGTGTATGACATCCCCTGGCGTGGCTTGGCTTCTAACAATGATGATGACCTATAATACTTGGCTTTCAGGATTCGAGCGCAGAGAGAGCTTGGGTTTCTCCCATAGCCTCCACGCTTGCTTTGTCAACATTGCTAAGTTAAAGCAGTGGATATCTCTGAACCCCAGGCCTTTATCTTCTTTCCTCTGCATCAATGTGTCACGGTGTAACCAATGAATTTTATGTTTTCCTTCCTGTTGGTTCCACCAGAACCTTGTCACCATTGCACTAATCTGGTCACACAACATCTTTGTCAAATCAAAGCACCCCATTGCAAATGTGGGTATGGCCTGAGCGACAGCCTTGATCAGGATCTCCTTTCCTGCCCATGATAAGAACTTCTCCTTCCAGCCCTGAATACGCTTCCAAATTATGTCCTTTAGGTAAGCAAAGGAGGCCGCTTTTGAATTACCAACTCGGACTGGAAGACCCAAATATTTCTCATTCATAGTTTGTCTTGTAATCTGCAGGCCTAGGCATACCTCCCTTCTCCTATCAGAGTTAGTGTTACGACTGAAGAGGACAGCTGATTTTGATTTATTGATCATTTGACCAGAACACCTCTCATATAGGTCCAGAATGTCCTAAAGCTGCTGAGCGTCTCCCTCTGTTGCACGAATCAAAATCAGAGAATCATCGGCAAACAGTAGATGCGAAACACTCGGTGCTTGTGGACAAACTTTAACCCCTTCAATCCTTCCTTCTCGTTCTGCCTTCTGTAGCATAGCTGAGAACCCTTCGGCGCACAACAAAAATAGATACGGTGATAATGGATCACCCTGCCGCAGACCTCGTTCAGGGGTAAAACACTCCGTCAAGTCGCCATTTACTTTAATCCTGTATTCCACTGTCGAAACACAATTCATGATCAGTTGCACCCATTGCACGCTAAAACCCAGCCTCTCCATCATATGCCTAAGAAAGGACCATTCAACTCTGTCGTAAGCTTTACTCATATCAAGTTTGACAGCTGCATACCCAACATCTCCCTTCCTTTTATTCATCAAATAATGAGTCAACTCATATGCCACCAGAATGTTATTAGAGATAAGACGCCCGGGCACAAACGCACTTTGGAAAGGAGTAATGATCTCAGGAAGGATGGCCCTGAGTCGGCCTGACAGCACCTTTGAGATCACTTTATACATGACATTACATAAACTAATGGGGCGTAAATCAGTCACCTTCTCTGGCTTTTCAATCTTGGGGATAAGGGCTATTGTGGTCTCATTCCAGCCCGCCGGCATCTGTCCACCATTGAGGACAGCCATCACCTCCTCCGTCAGCTTCCCCCCAACCACATCCCAAAATTTTTTGAAGAATATGGCGTCCCATTCCACGTTTAGGGTCATGCATTATTTTGTCTCGGCGACTCGAGAAGGCGTCTCTGGTTAGGGTTTAGGGTTCCCTTCTCCCCCGTTCCTGATCAAACTTCATCGCTGAAGTTTTGATCTCGAGTCCACGTCCCATTCCACGTTTGTGTCCACGTAAATCTCCGCTTGGAGCCGAACCTTCCCCTGCTAGCCGAGTGGTGACTGGGTTAGGGTTTCAGGCCAATCATCTGGCCGTGATGGATCCGAATGGGGAGAAAGTTTTGGGCATGATGGCGAAGATGAAGTTGACGGAGAACGAGAAGAAGGGGGAGTGAGGATCAACGCAGGGTTGATGGGGTCCAGACGCAGATCGGATCCGCAAGCGGTGGGTAGGGTTCTAGCCGAGAAAGTGATCACGCCGGAATCCTTGGAGCAGTCATTGGGCAGGATCTGGTGCCCGCTCAAAGGGGTTGAATGTAAGGACCTAGGAGAAAATTGCTTCCTGTTCACCTTCTTCCAGGGATCGGGGAAGAAACGGGCGTTGGAGGATGGTCCTTGGATGTTTGGCAAGGACCTCGTGGTGATGGCGGAGTTTGATGGGGGTAAATCCATTGATGAGATCGAATTCATTTCTATCCCGATATGGGTCAGGATCATGAAAATGCCGTTGGTCTTGATGAATAAGGTGGCGGGGAAGATGATCGGTGCAATGATTGGTGAGGTGCTGGAGGTGGACGCAGATGAGGATGATATGGCGATTGGCCAATGTCCCCGGGTAAAGATCAGACTAGATATCCGTAAGCCACTCATGCGGGGTGTAACACTGGAGTTTGGTGAGGAGGGGCCTGATAAAAAGAAGTGGTGTCCAGTAGTGTACGAGTATCTACCAGACTTTTGCTACACGTGTGGAATCATTGGCCATATGGATCGTGTGTGTGAGACACAATTGGAGAGGGGGGTCCCCAACAATTTGGTAGAGTTCTGAGGTTTATCCCTAAGAAGAAGAAGTTTGGGGAGGACAACTGGTCCCGGTCGGGTGAGCAGAGGTCCCAGTTACCTTGGAGGAGCTCTAGGGGTCGCGGAAGGGGAGATGCGCGGAGCTGGGGAAGCGGGAGTCGCAGTGGTAGTGACGGGCCAAGTTGGAGAAAGGAGCAGCAATCTAATGAAGAGGGGGAGGGGAAGAAGGGGGAAGAGCAGGAGGTACTGAGCCCGCCGAAGGTGTTGAAGTCGTCCTCAGTCCCACCTGAAGGACCAAAGAAGGCACTGTTCTTGGAGCCCCATGATGTGGAGGATGAAGGAGTTGGGGAGCCAAATCATGGGAGCAACGCCATGCAGGCTCATGCTGAGGAAGAGGCGGTGAGAAATAATGAGAAGGGGAAGGGGGCAGAAGATGGCCTGAAGGAGGGTAGGCGCCATTTTAAGCGTCTGCATAGATCACCTGCCAAGTCCCAGAGCCATGAGCAATCTGATCTGGGGGGAAAGAAGAGGGGGAGAGCAGATGATGATGATGAAATGGAGGTGGAGGATGATATTCGTGGGGTGAAAGTTAGCAAGCTTGGGGCAGGAGGTGTGGTGAAATCAAAGAAGGCGGGACCGGCGGACCGGTCCTGCATGGACCAATGAAGCTCATCGCGTGGAACTGCCGGGGGTTGGGAAACGCCTCGGCAGTTCGAGGACTTCTGAAATGCCAGAAATCCGAGGAGGCGGACATCCTCTTTTTGTCCGAGACGAAGTTAGATGAGAAGCGTTTGGAGAAGTTTAAGGTGCTGTTAGGCTTGGGAAACATGGTGGTGGTGGATTGTGAAGGAAAAGGGGGGGAATTGCAGTGTTTTGGCGGAGAGGTATTGATGTGGTTCTTCGGAGTAAATCGAAGAACCATATCGATGTGGAGGTCTTGGAGACTGGAGGGATTGGGTGGCGGTTCATAGGCATATATGGTGAATCAAGGAGTGAATTGAAGTACAAAACATGGGAACTTATGAATGACCTGAAGCAGCAACATACTGTGGGAGTCCCGTGGTTGTGCGCAGGCGACTTCAATGAAATTCTGTTCCACCATGAAAAGGAAGGGGGGTGTACCCAGACCACAAATATGCATGGACCGCTTCAAGGTGGCTCTGGAGAACTGTGAGATGGATGATTTGGGGTTCACGGGTGATGTATTTACCTGGCGAAATAAGCAAACCAAGGGGGACACGCATGTTAGGGAGAGGCTGGACAGGGCAGTGGCGAATGGCGAGTGGAGATCAAAATTCCCAACGTTTTCAGTGAGAAATGGGGATACCTATCGGTCGGATCATAGACCGGTCATCATTCTCATGGAAACTAACCAAGGTGGTGGCCGGATGGGGGGTTCGGGCTGCTTCAGGTTTGAAGCCAGCTGGCGGAAGGAGGAAGGATGTAGGGGGGTGGTCAAGGATGCCTGGCGAGGCGGGGAAGAAGTTGGCTCTAACTTAAAAGCCTGCTTGAGAGGTGTGTCCAGCAGTCTGGGGGAATGGAGCTCAAATGTGTTGGGTGATCTTGAAAAAAGACTGAAACAGGCGAAGAAGGAGCTTGAGAAGTGGAGAAGGGCGCCGATTAGCGATGAGTCGGTGGGTAGAGAAGCTGTTTGGGGTTTTAAGGTAGACCGGTTGGAGGACCAAATAGACACATATTGGAAGCAACGTGCTCATGTTAATTGGCTGCAGTTTGGGGATAAAATCTCAAGCTACTTCCATAAGGCATGTTTTGAGAGGAGGTGAAGAAATAATATTGGGCGGCTGCTGAGGGAAGATGGGAGTTGGGTGGTGAGGGAGGGAGAGAAAAAATGTTTATAGCTAACCATTTTATGCAGCTCTTCAAAGCAGGTCCTGCCTGCTCTGATGTGCAGGAACAACATATACTTGAGGCGGTTGAGCCACGAGTATCGACAGAGATGAATGAGCAACTCACTGCTGCATTTACAGAGGAGGAGATCAAACGAGCCCTGGACTCCATTGGTGACTTGAAGGCCCCGGGTCCAGATGGCCTACCAGCCATATTCTTCAAAAAAGTCGTGTAGTTGACCCTCTTTTATGATGAAAAAAGAAGCATTGGTATCGTTGACTCTTGAATCTCGAGTCTTGACTAAGGCATGTGATTGGGTTGCATGCCTCCACCCTAAGAAACCTTTTAGACCTACTCTCTCTTAAGCCATTTTAACTTTTAAAATTTATAATTTTACTATACATTTAAACATAGTATATCTAGATACAAAACAAAAGGCTATATATCTTTAAGAAACCAAAATCACTTTCAATTTAGAATGGATGAAGTAGTATTCTAAATTGGATCTTTGCATTGGATGCAATTACAAGGTGAATGTTGCTCAATATTTGCACAAAAAGGTGTTTCATTTCCAAACTAGATTTTATTGCTTCATAATTTTTATTTTTCCCAAATTAGGTTTAAGTTGAAATAGGTAATGTCATTCTCAAACACCCAAATCGATGTTCTATTCTATAAAATTTCATTGTTGACTTCAAGTTCATTCTTGCTACAATGTGATAGACCATTTTGGTGGTTCTCCCCACACACCGTCCCTCATCAGCACTCTCCCTCTTTTCTCTCATTCCACTATGTCTTCTCTATGTCCTCATAGATTGTGAGCAACTAGTAGAATGCCCCACGCGTTGCTACGGATATGAAGTAAAAATATAAGAAATTTATAATGGTCAAAACTATGAATTAATAGATACATATATATATATGTAATAGGTCAATTACGGAGGTTGTATCCATTGACATGGTATAGATTATTTAAACTGGGCATACCCAAATCTCATCTATACGCATGTTTTGGAGAACCACATATAATCCATGTGATATGCAGTTTTGCTAGTTTTTTTTTTAGAAACAATTTAAATTTTTGTAAAAAATTATCAAAATATATTCATGTGGGGTCTTATTTTGAAGAGTTTATTGCGAGAAACACCATGGTGCAATTGGATTTTAATTACGATACTTGGTTTAGGTGCTACGATTTTTTCTATTTCAAAAGAAATAGCTAGTGGGAGATTAATGAGGCTTAGTGGAGGTAACTCCTCTGATGATGTCAACTGACATCATTCTTGAGCTCTCAACCAATCAGGATCAAGAGAATAGGTTAGAGAGGGGTTGAAAATATAGGAGTTATAGATCAGAGGCATCAGGAGTAGGTACCTCTAGTAAGGTAGCCATATCATCTAGTGGCCATCTTATTTGTCTCATGGTTGATGCTCCTTAGATCGGGTGCACTCTTTATTAAGCATGAAGATGGTGAAAAGATCTAGATGACTAGATGAGAAGTGAATAAGCTACAAAGTGCATAAACACTAGAGCAAGGTAGTTAGTAATATAACAAACCTTAATAACCACTACTTGTACTAGCTCTAATGCACCAAAGCGAAGCCCTTACACAATTGTAGTAGCAATTGAATTCTACCCTAATTCACTTCACCAAACAAGAGCTACTTCCAACAAGACTACTCCAGCTAGTTAGAGCTACTCTACTAACTAGACTCCAATTAAGCTAGAGAGCTACTGTACAAGCAACTACCACACAACAAGTACAATATTTGAATGCAAAGAAAATGTGGAGCACAAAACCGAACATGCAAGTAATTGAGACAGATTTATCCTCGAGGTCCGATTTCTCGATGGCAATCTACATCCTCATTATGGCGAATCTTAAAGTGATGATGCGCGCGCTAACTAGCTACTTAAGGTAGACCCAAAACTTGGGTGTTGCAACAATTAAACACAAAGAACACTCCAATGAGCCATAATAAGTTCCACTAGAGTTGCTCTTCGTGATCTCCTAGAAAGACGAGCACAAGAGCCCCTTATAATAACTTGATCGAAGGTGGCAAACAATCACTGCAAGCCTTCAGCGATCCTCCAAACTCCAAGACAACTAGGTGACAACAATCACCAAGTGTAAGAAGAATAATGAAAGCCACCACGCTCAAGTAGAGCTACGAGACGCAAATCGACGATGCAAATGCACTAGAGCCTCTCCATTCTTACCCAAATGGATCCAAAGTGATGCAAGTGAGTGGAGTGTGTTTCTCCACTTGCAAAGAATGTGCACAAGTGTATGGAGTGTTAAGATAATATCCAAGATTGACCACAAAGTTTATGGGCCCGCCTTCAAATTTGACTGCTACCCCTCTTAGTGCAGAATTTTGCACGTACGCTACATATGTCTAGTGAGCGTTAGAGTGCTCAACTGGATGTATGTAATGACTACATCCCAAATGGCCAAGAAACTAGTCATTGGCATTGTTTGAGCTCTTGTGAGCTTGTCTAGTACACATCAAACAACTTTGGCCCCTAGATAGGGTTTCGATGATTGATGACAACTGTTGATTATTATCACTAACGTGTGTTTTGTAGAGACGGTAGAATGTTAGGTCATGGTAATAGGGCGTTATGGTTTTCATGCCCCCTAATGGTGAAATTGTTTCGGTTTTCAAAGGATGGACGACAAGGTTAAGGACGGCTAGTTCCGAGTGTCGATGGTGTTGGGTGACACTTGGATTAGTTGTAGGACTTTGTTTTCTCCTTTAGTTGTACTATTAAGGGGTACAAATAAGTAGCTTGACCTAGACGTGTCTAATGGTTAGGTGTGGTGCACACTTGTCGAAATTAGCGCTAGGCAGCTCTAGAATAGCCCTAAGATTAAGTGGAGTCGAAGCCGTTCGCAAAAGTGTTTGAATCGAAAGCGAATGGAGACTTTCTTGCTGCATCGGACGCTGGCTGGACAGCCATCGGATGCTGGCATCAGTGTCCGGTGAGTACAAGCAAGTGCAGCGAGAATAAGATCTGCGGTGCCGGGCGCTCCCGACGCCCGAAGGCGTCGGACGCCCGATGCAAATACTTGCAGCGAGCATCACCACTGAAGACTGCGTCGGACGCTGCCTGGTGGAGCATCGGACGTTCCAGGCAGCGTCGGACGCTATGCAAAGAGGTTTACAAAGTGGCGTTAGGGCGTCGGACGCATCCAACGAGTGGGCATCAGACGATGTCCTTTGTCCAGTACAAAACCTAACGGCTAGCGGGTTTAAACGCATCGGACGCGTCCGATGTTTAGCATCTAAGCGTCTGATGCCCCCACGAAGACTGTGATTGGAGGGTAACGGTTGGGGCTGTTGGTATACCTTATAAATACCTTCCCACTTCCCTCCATGCTCTCTCTCTTGGTCATTTGATCAGCTGAAGCAACCATTGGAGTCCAAGTGAGAGCAAGAGCCTAGTGAGGTGTTTGTGATTTGAGAATCAAGATTAGTAACCTCATTAGTGATTAGAGAGTGATAAGTGTGCATCTATTTTCCTCATTAGACGTCTTTGTCAAGTGAGAGCTTGTGCTTATTACTCTTGGTGATCGGCATCACCTAGACGGCTCGGTGGCGATTGGGAGTATGGTGATCATCCGGTGGTGATTGTGGATGGCCCATCTCATCTTGTAAGCGGTTTTGGAAGATTCACCGCGTCGGAGTGACGAAGAATCATCCCGTAGAGAGCACTTGATCCTTGCGCGGATCAAGGGGGAGCTACACCCTTGCGCGGGTGCTCCAACGAGGACTAGTGGAGAGTGCCGACTCTCTGATACCTCGAAAAAATATCGCTGCGTTCCTCTCCCTCTCTTTGCTTTGAGCATTTACATTCTTGCAATTACTTCATGTCTTTACATTGATAGAATTGCCATGCTAGAGTAGGGTTTGGAACTTAGGGAGCATAACTTTTGTGTCCTAGAATTATAGAGACCACACTTAGGCACTAGTGGTGAAATGGGCCAAGCGTTAGGCTTTTACCATTGCGATTAAATTTAGAAAAGCCCATTCACCCCCTCTTGAGCATCTTGATCCTTTCAGTCTTTGGTATAATATGCTGGTGTGTCATCTGATGGCACATCGGACATTACCGGTAAGGCCCATAAGTAGAGCTTTTTAAACAAGGATCTTTCATGGTGCAATTTATGTGTAAACATCTAGTAACATAACTTGCATTGTCTTTAAGCAAATCAATATGAAAGTTGAAACTACCCATTAAAATCAAGATCTTTATTTGGTTCTTGTTGCAAGGCGTAATTTTAACAAAAGGGCAACTTATTGAAAATATGTTAGAAATGAGATGAACGATGTGACAATATAGAAACCTTCTAACACATATTCTTTGACCGTCATGTTACAAGATTTGTATGGAGAATCATTTGGTTTGGAACCCCCTACAGTTGTAGCTGATTTACATGGGAAAATACACTGGCACATGTAATATCAAATTACCATGAGAGCAAGTGAAATTTTTTAGTTTATTTGGCACTATAGAAATAATGTGACATTTGACCGAAAAATAGACTCTTATTTGCAAGTTATTTTTAAGGCACTAGACACATTTTTTGGAGCATCATAGGCGTGCAATAGTCGGACCCCGAGTCTGACTATGGAGACTTTCGTCAAATATAGGTGATCGTCTTTTAAGATGCTTAGTGCTTAAGTAGCCACCCATTTGCTTTGTTTCGCTCTTTGAAGTAGGTTAGATCTCTAATAATAAATCGGTTCTGCGCAAAACTCTTACATAGATAAAAAAAACCTTTTGTCGCAAAAAAGATTAAAAAACTTTTTGAAAAACTAAAAAAAAGCAGGTCGTACACCAAAGAGTTTGTACATTCTCGTTTCTTCGGAGGTGCTCATAGGGGTAGAATTTACGTGCGTGTGTTCATAGGGATGAGTGTACGTGCGTGTTGTGAGCGTCTGCGTTGTACTATGTAATTTTTAAAAAATAATAACAAGAAAAAAATCCCAACAACAAAATGCCAATACGCTCTCGTTTATATTAAAAATATAACAAGTTTAAAAAACAGCAATAAAAGGGCCACCCCCTGCAAAGACAACATGTCTTGGATGAGTGTACGTGCGTGTTGTGAGCGTCTGCGTTGTAATATGTAATTTTAAAAAAATAATAACAAGAACAAAATCCCAACAACAAAATGCCAATACGCTCTCGTTTATATTAAAAATATAACAAGTTTAAAAACAGCAATAAAAGGGCCACCCCCTGCAAAGACAACAATGTCTGTGTGTGTGTTAGAATCTAACATTTCATCATCGTATTTCATACGTACGCCAAGCGGAGTTGGTCGAGCTGCAATTATTTTACCTGTGGCAGGATGGCGCCCTTCTATAGGATTTCATAGTTTGTTTTGCAAGAACCGTGCTTGCCGCACGGTGGTAGCCATGTGCGTCTACAAGATTATACGTAGCCAAGATGATCCTTGTGCGGGCGATGTGGGATAATAACCGTGGGCCGTGGGACGCCCTGATAAGTGCGGGCCTTCGCACGCTCTCCTTGCGCCGCAACACACGATTGGATTGGACAACTGGACTTGGCCCGACGCCGTTTCCTCTCAAATTTCCTTTCAAAAAAATCTCTCCAAGCCCAGTGCGGGCCTTCGTACTCCAGACCTGAACCTTCCACCCGGGGCCTCGAACATGATAGTGCCTGTTGGATTAGTAACTTCCAGGGTGAACCAATTGGATGCTGCAGGTGACAGTGGGGGCAGCAGCATGATCGAAACACTAAAGAAGCAGAAGCGGAGTAACACCAACATTGCGAGATCGGCGGCGGCTGCGGACGGCAGCCCCCGCCGGGCACAATGAATCTCCTAAGTGTGAACTGCCGGGGCTGCGGGCGGCCCGAGGCAGTTCAAGAGATCCACCAACTGGTGATGGAGAGGAGACCCGCTGTTGTTTTTCTAATGGAAACAAGAATGGGGGAGGAACGTGCTTTCGGCTTGAAGCGACGACTAGGCTTTCCTAATGCCATAGTTGTCAAGTCCGAGGGACTTAGTGGTGGACTGATGCTGCTATGGCGACACGATGTTGTGGTAGCTGAGTTGAGTAAGTTCAAGTTTCACATTGATGTCCTTCTCTCGTCTGATGCTTTGAGAATGTCGCACTGGAGACTGACAGGTTTTTATGGTGAACCTCGCCGAGAACGCCGCAAAGAGAGCTGGCACATGTTGCGTTTCTTGAGGGCGCAGTGTGCCTCACCGTGGCTGTGCCTAGGCATTTTAACGAGGTACTATCTGGGGATGAGCAGATTGGTGGCAATGACAGGGGGGAATGGCAAATGGCAGCGTTTCAGGATGCTATGAGTGATTGCCGTCTAGTTGACCTCGGATATCACGGCCTCCCATATACATGGGACAACCGGCAGGAAGGCAATCGGAATGTGAAGGTTCGATTGGATCGTGCACTAGGGGATGATAGGTTCATGGCGACTCTGGGTGAGTCTAAAGTTTTCCATATTCCACTGGCTGAGTCAGACCACTGTGGTCTTCTGGTGGAGGTGAGGGAGACGAAGGTTGGAGATGGCCAGATGGGAAGGAGGAAGGCCAGGCCATTTCGTTACGAGAATATGTGGAAACAGCATGGGGAATATGTCGAATTTGTGAATAGGACTTGGGACCCTGGCACCGAGTCCTGTGACCTCTACACTGCTTCATCAGCCTTACTGTCCTTGCAAAACTCTCTTAAGACCTGGGACAGGGAGGTGTTCGGCTCAGTGAGACAGCAAGTTAAAGAGCTCAGAGCTGAACTTGAAGTGGAGAGAAGCAGTACCATGTATCGCGGCCCTACGGATAAGGAACGTAGCATAGTGGCCAAGCTAACAGATGTACTGGCACGTGAAGAAACTATGGAACGTCAAAGATCACGTATCAGTTGGCTGCGGGAAGGGGACCGAAACACAGCATTCTTCCAGGCAAAAGCTCGTGCGAGGACCTGGACTAACAGAATTAAGATGCTGAAAGATGACAGTGGCAGGGAGTACACTGATCAAGATAGTCTTGAACGCTTGGCATGCGACTTCTATAAGAACTTGTTCACTGCCCAAGAGAACCTGAACCCAGAGTTAATATGCCGTCATGTACCACGGAAGGTAACAACAGAAATGGCTAATTTACTGGTTACACCGTTCACTGAGGTAGAAGTGGAAAAGGCCCTCTTTCAGATGGCCCCAAGCAAGGCTCCAGGTGTTGACGGCTTCAACGCTGGGTTCTTCCAGACTCATTGGCAATTGGTCAAGCCCTGCGTGGTGAACGCGGTGCTGGGATTTTTGAATGGTGGAGAATTACCAGAGGAGGTTAATAGAACATTACTAGTTCTAATCCCGAAGGTCAGTAATCCCCAGGATCTCTCGCAGTACCGACCAATCTCATTATGTAATGTGCTATATAAGATCTGCTCCAAGACCATGGCAAATAGGCTTCGCCTCATTTTGGATGACATTATCTCGGAGGAACAAAGCGCTTTTGTTCCTGGGCGCTTGATCACCGATAATGTGTTGATCGCTTATGAGTGTATTCATTATCTAAGAAACAAGAAGGGGAAGACAGGAAGCTGTGCAATTAAACTTGACATGGCAAAGGCATATGATAGAGTCGAGTGGGTCTATTTGATTGAAATTATGAAAGCTTTGGGCTTCCCCGATTCATGGTGTGCCTTGATACAGAAATGTGTCTCGTCAGTCAATTTCTCTGTTAGAGTTAATGGGGTCTTCTCAGACAGCTTTAAACCAACACGTGGTATTCGCCAAGGTGACCCGATCTCACCCTACCTGTTCCTGCTGTGCTCAGAGGGGCTCACTTGTATGCTGAGGAATATTGGACCTTTATATGTTTCTAGAGGGGTGCGGGTCAGTAGGGCAGCACCTTGGATCTCCCACCTCTTGTTCGCAGACGACTGTCTAGTGTTTACTCAGGCATCAAAGAAGGGAGCTGATCGGGTGGCTACTATCCTGGACGAGTACAATAGAGGTTCTGGCCAGCTTGTGAACAAACAAAAGTCGGCCGTGTTCTTCAGTCCTAACTGCCTGCAATCTTGCAAGGATGAGGGGCACTCAAGTCTGCAGATTTCAAATGAAGCTCTAGGAGAACGATACCTGGGTCTCCCTACTGCAGCCGAAAGGGGAGATTCAGAGGCCTTTAATTATGTCCCAGCCCGGGTTCGAAGTTTTGTTGCTGGGTGGGCAGAGAAGGACCTGAGTTGTGCAGCACGGGAGGTCCTGCTGAAGGCAAACGCACAATCGGTGCCAACCTACCCGATGTCGTGTTTCAAATTATCACCGGCGGTTTGTCAGAAACTCACGACAACTGAGTCAAACTACTGGTGGGGAAGCTCGTTGGACAATCACAAGATGCATTGGTTGCGATGGGAGAAGCTCACACGACAGAAAGGTCATGGTGGGATAGGATTCAGAGACTTCTCGCTGTTTAATCAGGCCATGCTGGGTAAACAAGGGTGGAGACTACTTATGCGGCCGAATTCGCTATGTGCTAAGGTGTTGAAGGGGAAGTACTATCCTACAAGCAATTTCCTCTCAGCGACCAAGAAAAGGCAGAGCTCGGCCACTTGGAGAGCAATACTCCACGGAAGAGAGCAATACTCCACGGATGTTAATGTGTGGCAGGACAATTGGATACCGGGGCTGCATTCACTAAAGCCTTTGGTACGCCGGTTGACTGCAACTGCTGAAAGGGTCAGGGACTTGTTCATTCTAGGCACAAGAGAATGGGACGAGGAAGCGGTCCGCAAATCGTTCATGGCACTGGAAGCTACTGAGGTGCTGAAAATCAAGCCGAGTGCTCAGCTGGAGAGGGATGTACTGGCCTGGGTGATGAGGACATCACTCCTTTAGATACACTCAATGATCCTCCGCTGAATATTCAAGGTCCAATCACAAGAGCTCGCGCGCGATAATTAAATTTACAGGTGAGCTCGTTCCTAAGCAATTCTTTATATGATTTGGAGAATATATTACTACCTAACGATTATATTATGATTAGAAATTATGGAGAGGACCGGGAGATACATAGAAGAGGGCTTGGAGGCGTTGAAGGCCAGCAAGGGCGCTCAAGTCAAGGTGGAGGCCTAGACCAAGTCGACTTCGAATCCGTTTCGGAGTCCAGGAGTAGTCTGTACTAATTTGGACGCCCAGGATGCGTCCGGACTCGAATTGGACGTTCTTAGACTCTAAAGAAAGATAACGAGAAGAGCTTTCCAATGAGTCTTGTTGGAGGCCCAAATTCATCCGGAGTCATCAGGAATCGTCCGAACAAGTTGACGTCCAGAATCTGCCCCGACGCCGCTGCGGCGTATATTTTTTGGTCTATGGGCCTTGTATCGTGTTGGAACCCATTAGGGGTGCGTCTAGGGGTCTTGCATGACCTTAGACTCTTTATAATCAGTAGCCATCGCCCAAGTTAGGGTTTAGGGTTTTGCTTTAGATCAATCTGTCATCGAGCGATCGCCGTTATCGGTTTGTGAAACCCCACGTTGAGATCTTAATCATATATCTGCAATTGTCACTTCACTTGAGTTGCGTATTATCTTGTTCTTGCTTGTGTTCTTCGATTCACAGCAGGGATTAGCCTTCTTGGTGAGGTCAACCGGATTGTGACACGGTTGATAACCGGAGGAGACGTGGTGCTAAGATTGCGGGGGTTCGGTCTTTGTGATCCGGCCGGATCGGTGTGTCGCTCTCCCACCAAATCGATAGTTATCTTGAACTGACGGAAGATCGGGAATCACGTCCCCATCAAGTGGTATTCGAGAGCTTAAGGTATACCGTCGGGTTCGAAATTATCCCTTAGTTCGTGTTTGTTTTTCATCCCATAGTCCACGACCATATTTGTTTCTGTCCCTACAACCTCTCCGCGCCATAGCCTTTGCATATTTCGGTTTTGAGTTCGTAGTGTTGACTTTGTGTCCGTCAGTCGAGATCTTATTGCTGGTTAGGTTGTGTTAGAATTCATTGTGTGTGTTTTTGTCAATCGTATCTACCCTATCCACCATCCCCAAACACAAGTCGAAGCCACCACATTACTCGACTTGCCCCCGCTAGCCGCCTTGTGTGATCTCTCGCCCTAACCCTAGATAGGTTGCCACCCATTTGTTATTTCGTGCGCATCGCAGCTCTCCTTACATCATCTGGCGAATACTGTGATCGGTGTTGGAGTTTAGGGATGCTTTGCCCTAATTTGCCGCCGCCGTGTTGTGCCTTTCGAAAAACATAGCTTGAGATACCTTCCTTAAAAAAGCAGGCATAACTTTTCGCTCGGTTATCGAAAAAATCTGAAAAAAATTGAGCAGATTCTTGACACCATTTGGAGGTGACCCAAACTCGCCTACGGCCTGTTTGGTTTTGTTAAAATTGCCAAAAAAATTCGGGAAATAAAGAAAAAAAATTGTCAAGGGTTACGCACGCTTTTCGAGAACGTCTTTGAATTTCTCAGAGACCATATTTCATCTCATTTGGAGGTACCAATTTTTGTGGTTACATCTTTTGTAATCCTTGTTCAGAGAAAATATAAAAAATAGTGAAAAATAAAAAAAATTTGATTTCTACTAGTGCCTTTTGAGAAAATCCGGGGAAAATTCAGAAAAAGGAAAAAAATCCGAGCCCCTCGGCAGAGTCAGTGCTGCTCTCTAGTGTCTTTACCGCTTTGTCATCCATCATATTTGTTTCTTCTCACACATCCGGGACTTGCGGCAATAGACACCAAAGAACGAGAAGGAGTACTTAGGACTATAATTCAAATTACTATCTCATTCTTGACTTGTGTGCCGGATATACATATTACTCTCCTTTTTGTGCCTTCCAAGCTCCACATATTCTTCAGATCGATCAGAAAAAAAGGACCCTTGCAATCGCGGTGTCACATCTCCACAGTTATCACAACCGTCCACCGTGTGTTACCATCCGCCGCTTGCAATTGTAAGAACGTCGGTAAGAACTTGGTAAGGCGTCTAGTGAGGGTGTGATTCCACCAAGTAACCCATAAATAGTTGTTAGGGATTTTCTTTGACAACTAACCATACCGAACGACGTTCTGTTTTGTCTAGTCATTTGCGTGAATTCAAGGATATGATGCTTCAAAGATGATGGAAAAGCTAGTGAAGTAAGTTAAAGAACTCAACTACTCTTTTTGAGGGTGTGGACAAGCGCCCGTCCACACTATCGAGGAAAGGTTCAAGAGCTCGAGACCAATGCCAACGAGGATTTCGATTTTGGCCAAGTGCTTGAGGAAGATAAAGTCTACAAACCTGATGGTAGTCTTGATGAAAGGTCCACAAATGAGAATAAAAAGCTAGCGTCGGCGGCTAGAATTTAACAAAACCGGCATGGGGGAGGAGGATCTCGAGGGCGGCGCAATGAAGGTAAAGATGATCCTTTTGCTAAGGTAAAATTTACCATACCTCCTTTTCATGGCAAATATGATCTTTGAGGAGTATCTTGATTGGGAGATGACAAGAGAACAAAAATTTGAGTCTCATGGAGTGCCTAGTTGCTATAAGGTTAGACATGCCACTAGCGAATTTAAAGATTTTGCTATAATCCGGTGGCAAACTTTAGATCCAAAACCTTTATCATGGGACGGGTTAAAAACAGCAATGCGTGATAGATTTGTTCCTCCTTCTTACAAACGTGATTTACTGAAAAAAATTGCAACGTTTAGAGCGGGGAGATATGTCCGCTCAAGAATATTTTGCCGAGCTTCGAAAGGGTATCTTTGCGTTGTGGGATAGAGGAGGATTCTAAAGATAAAATTTGTCGTTTTTATGGTGGTTTGAGACGTGAAATCCGGGATATCGTTGATTATAAAGATTTTAATACTACCAACCGGTTGTTCCACTTGCTATGCTTGCGAGAGAAAGAATTGCGGGGGCGACAACGGCTTCGAAAGAGTAGAAACTACAGCAGCCCCTTCACGCCCAAGGCGACAACGTTTCAGGCCCCCAAATCTTCGGGAGCATCTTCAACAACTCCAACTCCGAGCGCTTGCTGAACAACTCCATCCGCGTCTTCTCCTTCAAATTGGTAAATCTCGTTTGCGAGGAACCGCCCAAGAGTGCTTCTTCGATAGCTTCCCACCGACGCTCTTCATCCATTCCATTGCCATCGCTGCCATGGGATTGGTCATGTCGCCGAGGGGACTGCCCTACCAAGCGGACATATATTGCTACGTAAGATGGAGGCTATGTGAGCACTTCCGATGTGGAGGATGAAATTGAAGAAACGACCCACCTCCGGCGAAATTGTCTTTGAGCATTGAAGATGCTTTGGTCATCACAAGACAATCATTGTGCAGCGGGTTCTTAGTACACGCTTGGAGAAGGGAGAACAAGCAGTTCCAAATACCACAATTTGTTTCGAGACTCTATTCGTCATCAAGGACCGGCGTGCACGGGTCATCATTGATGGAGGGAGCAAAGAACAATCTTGTGAGTTCTGATTTAGTAAAGAAGCTTGAATTGCCAACTCGTCCACATCGACATCCTTACCATATTCGGTGGCTAAACGACTCGTAAGGCCAAGGTAATGTAAACAAAGACGCTGCATACACTTCTCCCTGGTACATATTCTGATTTTGTAGATTGTGATGTGGTCCCTATGCAAGCTTGTTCTCTCTTATTGGGTAGGCCTTGGGAATTTGATAATGATGCGATCCACCATGAAAGAAGTAATAAATATACTTTTATGCACAAGGGTAAAAATATTACTTTGGTACCTATGACCCCCGCTCAAATTGTTCAAGCCGATAGAGACCGAAGTTGCTGAAAATGAAAATAAACAAGCCTCTACACTGATAAGCGACAAGTAGCTAAATTGAAACATCCTATTATGCTTGCAAATAAATCTGATCTTGCTCAAATCGATGATATATGTTATGCTTTGGTATGCAAAGACGCTTTATTTTCAATTGATGATATAGCTAGCGCTTTGCCACTCTGTCACTAACCTTTTGCGGGAGTACGAGGACATTTTTCCTGCCGAGGTACCTCCGGGACTTCCACCCATTCGAGGGATCGAGCACCGGATTGACTTAATTCCCCGGAGCGAGTCTACCAAACCGAAGCCGCCTATCGTGCCAATCCCGAGGAGACTAAGGAGATTCAGCGCCAAGTCCAAGATCTTTTGGACCGCTGGTATGTACGTGAGAGCCTTAGTCCTTGTGTTGTTCGATCATTTTGGTTACTAAGAAAGATGGTTCTTGGCGTATGTGTGTTGATTGTAGAGCCATTAATAATATTACTATTAGATATCGTCACCCTATTCCTAGGCTTGATGACATGCTTGATGAGTTGTGTGGCTCTGTAATTTTCACAAAGATTG
Organism: Chrysopogon serrulatus; assembly: GCA_015844335.1. NCBI lineage: Eukaryota > Viridiplantae > Streptophyta > Magnoliopsida > Poales > Poaceae > Chrysopogon > Chrysopogon serrulatus. Next base: position 112,018 of record JADLZL010006885.1, on the reverse strand, counting down.
ACTTGCGTAGTGGCTACCACCAAATTAGAATGAAACTTGACGATGAATGGAAAACGGCTTTCAAAACTAAATTCGGGTTGTATGAGTGGTTAGTAATGCCTTTCGGTTTGACTAATGCACCTAGTACTTTCATGCGCTTAATGAATGAGGTTTTAAGAGCTTTCATTGGTCGATTTGTGGTAGTTTACTTTGATGATATACTGATTTTCAGCAAGTCTTTGGATGAACATATGGAACACTTACGTGCTGTTTTTAATGCTTTGCGCGATGCACGTTTATTTGGTAACCTTGAGAAGTGCATCTTCTGCACGGATCGAGTCTCTTTTCTTGGCTATGTTGTTACTCCACAGGGAATTCAAGTGGATGAGACGAAAATTGAAGCCATAAGGAGTTGGCCACTTGCCTACAAGCATCACACAGTGTGAGAAGTTTTCTTGGTCTTGCAGGTTTTCTATCGTCGCTTTGTCAAGGATTTCAGCGCCCTTGCTGCCCCATTGCATGAGTTGACAAAGAAAGGTGTGGTGTTTCATTGGGGTAAGGCACAAGAGGCGTCCTTTGACACTTTGAAGGACAAGCTTACACACGCCGCCATTGCCGCAACTTCCTAACTTTGGTAAGACTTTTTGAGCTCGAATGTGATGCTAGTGGAGTTGGCATTGGAGGTGTTTTGATGCAAGAAGGTAAGCCTGTTGCATACTTTAGCGAAAAAAATTGCATGGTCCTGTTCTTAATTACTCTACGTGTGATAAAGAATTGTATGCACTTGTATGCGTTCTTTAGAGACGTGGCGTCATTATTTGTGGCCTAAAGAATTTGTTATACATTCAGATCATGAATCGCTTAAGTATCTTCGTTCTTAAAATAATCCGAATCGTAGGCATGCTAAGTGGGTTGAATTTATTGAATCTTTTCCTTATATTATTAAACATAAGAAGGGAAAGGATAATGTGATTGCTGATGCCTTGTCTCGACGCTTATGCTTTCTTGTCTCAACTTGATTGTAGGATTTTTGGACTTGAATCAATAAAAGAACAATATTTGCTTGATCCTTCTTTTAAAGATGTGTCGCTGAATTGTAAAGAGGGACGTATTTGGAACAAGTTTGTGATCAATGATGGTTTTGTGTTTAGAGCTAACCGCCTATGCATTCCAGCTTGGTTCCGTTTCGTCTCATGTTGTTGCAGAAGCACATGGAGGAGGTTTGATGGGACATTTTGGTGCTAAAAAGACGGAGGATATGCTGGCCACACACTTCTTTTGGCCAAGGATGAGGAGAGATGTTGAGCGGTTCGTGGCACGCTGCCCCACATGTCAAAAAGCTAAGTCTCGCTTGAATCCACATGGTTTGTACATGCCTCTTCCTGTTCCTTCTATTACTTGGACGGATATTTCGATGGACTTTGTTTTAGGATTGCCTAGGACTAAGAGGGGGGGATAGCATTTTTGTTGTTGTGGATCGATTTTCTAAGATGGCTCATTTTATACCTTGTCATAAAAGTGATGATGTTTGTTCTTATTGCTGACCTCTTTTTCAAAGAGATTGTTCGCTTGCATGGTATGACTTGTACTATTGTTTCAGATCGCGATGCAAAATTCTTGAGTCATTTTTGGCGCACTCTTTGGAATAAGTTGGGTACGAAATTGTTGTTTTCTACAACTTGTCACCCACAAACTGATGGCCAAACAGAGGTAGTAAACCACACTTTGGGCACCATGTTGAGAGCTATTTTGAAGAAAAATTTAAAGATGTGGGAGGAATGTTTGCCTCATGTGGAGTTTGCTTACAATCGGGCGATACATTCTACTACTAAGGTAAGTCCTTTTCAGGTGGTGTATGGTTTTAACCCTCGTGCTCCCATTGATCTTTTGCCTTTACCTACCACTGAAAGAACACATAGTGATGCTAGTGCACGTGCTGAATTTATTCGCAAGTTGCATGAAACAACTAAAGAAAATATCGAAAAGATGAATGAAAAGTATAGAACTCGCTGAAGTGAAGGTAGGAAAGAAATTAAACTTGAACCAAAGCGGTATGGTTACATTTGAGAAAGGATAGGTTTCCGAGCTGTGTAAGTCTAAATTAATGCCAAGAGCTGCTGGTCCTTATAAAGTAATTGAGAAAATAAATGATAATGCATACAAACTTGAGTTGCCACCCGAGTTCGGGTTAGTCCTTCTTTAACATTGCAGATTTGACACCATACTTGGGAGAAGAAGATGAGCTTGAGTCGAGGACGACTCCGATTCAAGAGGGGGAGGATGATGAGGACATCACTCCTTCAGATACACTCAATGATCCTCCGCTGAATATTCAAGGTCCAATCACAAGAGCTCTCGTACATGACAATTAAATTTACAGTGAGCTCGTTCCTAAGCCATTCTTTATATGATTTGGAGAATATATTACTACCTAATGATTATATTATGATTAGGAATTATGGAGAGGACCGGGAGATACATAGAAGAGGGCTTGGAGGCGTTGAAGGCCAGCAAGGGCGCTCAAGTCAAGGTGGAGGCTTAGACCAAGTCGACTTCGAATCCGTTTCGGAGTCCAGGAGTAGTCTGTACTAATTTGGACGCCCAGGATGCGTCCGGACTCAGAATTGGACGTTCTTAGACTCTAAAGAAAGATAATGAGAAGAGCTTTCCAATGAGTCTTGTTGGAGGCCCAAATTCATCCGGAGTCATCGGGAATCGTCCGAACAAGTTGACGTCCAGAATCTGCCCCGACGCTGCGACGTCGTATTTTGGTCTATGGGCCTTGTATCGTGTTGGAACCCATTAGGGGTGCGTCTAGGGGGTCTTGCACGACCTTAGACTCTTTATAATCAGTAGCCATCGCCCAAGTTAGGGTTTAGGGTTTTGCTTTAGATCAATCTGTCATCGAACAGTCGCCGTTATCGGTTTGTGAAACCCCACGTTGAGATCTTAATCATATATCTGCAATTGTCACTTCACTTGAGTTGCGTATTATCTTGTTCTTGCTTGTGTTCTTCGATTCACAGCAGGGATTAGCCTTCTTGGCGAGGTCAACCGGATTGTGACACGGTTGATAACCAGAGGAGACGTGGTGCTAAGGTTGCAGGGTTCGGGTCTTTGTGATCTGAAGCCGGATCGGTGTGTCGCTCTCCGACCAAATCGATAATTATCTTGAACCTGACGGAAGATCGGGAATCACGTCCCCATCACTGGGCTCATGAAAAGCATGGGTGCTACTCAGTTAAATTTGCATACCGAATTCTAAAGCAGGAACAAGAGGCAGCAGCAATGGCGAAGACAGGGGAAACCCGAAGTTCAGAGCAGAGTTCCTCATGGACTAAAGTCTGGAAACTGAATATTCCTCCCAAGGTTCGTGTCTTTTGGTGGCGAGTGTTACATGACTCCTTGCCATCTAAATTGGAGTTGAAACGTAGGCATATTTCAAAGGAAAGTTTTTGTGAAGTCTGTGGTGACCCAGATGAGTCTCTATTTCATATCTTCTTCACCTGTCCTTTCGCTAGACGTTTTTGGGGTGAAGTCAAGAAGGCTTCTAGGGTCTCGGTGCCAAACCTTCACCCCTGCTCGTGGGCCACAGACATCATTCATTGTGTTGCTGGTCCACAAAGAACTGCCGAGGTGCTGATCTGTGGTGCTTGGGTGCTATGGGCAGGAAGGAATGCACGGGGGCATGGAAGCAAGGATTGGGCACCTGGTGCATCAGCAAGGTACATTGCCAACCTGATGGAGGAACTGGCATTGCTGAAGGTGCCTCCAAAGCTAGCCAAACCAAAGAACATTGGCAAATGGATGAGGCCGGACGAAGGATGGCTCAAAATTAATACGGATGCAGCCTTTGATCCAAGTACATGCAGTGGCAGCGCTGGTGTGGTTATTCGTAACCATCTTGGTCAGGTGGAGGCAGCGGCGGCTCGCTGGTTCGAGGATGTGCCTGATGTCTTGACTGCTGAGGCACTGGCGGCCAGGGAGGGGCTGGAGTTAGCGTCAGAGCTGGGCTGTGAGCAGATCATCCTAGAGACTGATTGCCATGAGCTGAAGAAATTGATTGATGACGATGCAGGCTTTATGTCTTCCATTGGTGGTCTCTGCTTCGACATTTCAGAGTTAGGCAGGAGTTTTAATAATTTTCGTGTTGTGTGGGTGTGTAGGGAGGTTAATTCAGTTGCCCATTGCTGTGCTAGAATAGTGTCGGGCATCAATCGCTCCCGGTTTTGGCTTGACGACATCCTGGACTGGTTAACGGGATTGGCGGCCATTGATTGTACTCCTGTGAATGATTAATGAAAGGCTCTGAAATTCTCAAAAAAAAAATCTCTCCAAGCCTATGCTCGCGGAAAAAAAAATCTACTTTTCCTCCTTTAATTTTTGTGAAAGTCTGATCTTGCACTCGGACCTCAAAACCGACAAACTACCTTCCTCAACTTTTCAAAGCGTGCGTTTGACCTGTTATAAAAAAACTTGTGTTTGACCTCTAGAGCGATTTTGAAGGCAGTTTTATTTTTTCTTTTTATTTATTTTAGCTTAATCTTTGAAAAATCATAGTAAATCACATAAAAATCATAAAATAGAAAATCAAATTTTTTTGAAGGCAGTAGATCTACACAATGAACATATAATATGGTATACTTTAGTATAAAGTTTTTACTGTAGATTTAAATCTATAATTTTTAATTAATTAGAATAATTTATAATTACAGTTTTTATAGTCCAATTATAGTGAAATTTTTTGTGGTGGCCTAATTATTATATGATTGAACTACAGTAAAAGTTTTTATAGTAATTGGGTCATGTATAATTTAATCTATAACTAAGTTATACATGATCCAATAAGTATGAAATTTTTACTGTAGTTCAAGCATACACTAATTAGGCCACCATAAAAAATTTTACCACAATTACACCATAGAAATTACAATTATGAATTATTTTATTTAATTACAGAAAAGCATAGTATAATTCTACAACAAAAACTTTGTTCTAAAATATATCATATTATATGTTTGCTTATAGATCTACTCACGTGGAGTTCAATTAAATTAGATTTTCTATTTTATAATTTTTCTATGATTTTTTTTACAATTTTTTAAATATTTAACCAAAATAAATAAAAAAGACAAAGACAAAACCACCTTCAAAACTGCTCTAGGGTAGTAAAGTGCATAGTTTATAAAGTTGAAGGAGGTGTTTTGGCTGGTTTTGTGGTTCAGGGAGGAGAAGTGGATTTTCACAAAAGTTGAGAAAGAAAAATTAGATTTTTTTTTCTTCTGCTCACAAATGAGTCTTTTACGGACTGTTTGGACGGTCGGCTAGCAAGGGACAACAGAAACACACTATGATCTACATGCAAAGCAATAATTTTACTTATACCATCTCGAAGAAAATGTTCAGCCTTTTATCATGACCATTGAGACAAATTTTAATCATACATGCGCTTATTGTTGTGATAGCGACATGATTTTATTTTGGAAAAAAATCATAGATTGTATAGGATAATTAAAACTGGAGCCAGACCAAACGGGATCTTAACTATTTACTATTTAGGGCCTAAATGACATGGTTGATTTTCATTTACCATTTAAATTATGTTTAAACAAATAGACATTTAGGTGAACAGTGCCTAGGAAAGCAACACTTGTGATTATATGACTAATGCTATTTTTTAACTACACATTTACAAATCTTTATCTTGTATATTTGACACTTTAAACAATCTTAATTTAAAAATATTGTTAACTGCAAAGTCATAGATCTCATCTACTATCACAGCTTTGATGTTGACTTTGTCTCCCTTTTACATTTAACCATCTCAAATCCGATCCGAGAAGTATTGAATATTGGACGTATAAACCATCTCAAATAAACAAATCTCAATTACAAAGTTTGGCTCTCTTTGAACTGTACAATGTTGGTATATCTTCATCTCACCTCATATAAAAAAATTATGATTTTTTTGTGCAAAACAGCCAATTACCGCTAGTTGTAGCCATGAAACCTATCACTGCTAATTGTAGCCATGAAACCTATCACTGTCAGTTTCAAACAACTCACAGTGATAGTCCAACGGTGATTGCTTGTTCTAGATTCGTCACTCACTCACGGTGACATGGAACAATTGGCCAGCATACCCAAGAAGTTGTTGGCCTGGTTATTCCATATCACCATGGATAAGTAAGGTGTCTTAGCACACAATTGACAACAAATGCCCTCCCCATCGTGTCCCTTGATCCAACCATACTTCAGATACAGTCAAGCATTCATTTGGACTGGGATTGTAGTGCTTTAAGATTAGGGACCTAGATGAGTAATTTTATTGTTTGGGACATAGGTAAGAATCACATGATAGTTTAGGGATTATCATGTAATTATGAGCTATGGGCCCACATTATCGGTTTCACATTGGAGCTTGAGTCACCTAATGGACTGTGACATGGCTATTTTGGACCTAGATGTTATACTTAAATAGTTTAAGGGCATAGATATGCAATTTCATAGCTTGGGTCTTGAATGAAACCGCTGATAGTCTAGGAACCACCAATGTAATTTACCCTTGAAAACAAATAAGATTCGAAGAACTCTAAATATAGCACAAATATATGTGTATATGATATTTTTTAGAATAAAAATAGAACTAGTTCCATATTTTTATGAATTTCAAACTAAAATGAAATTGATTCTAATTTTTTTAGAGATCAAAACCAGATTTTTATTTTCTCTAATAAATAGAAAATCACTTCTGAAACCAGATTTTTAGACAGTTGGAGGGTGTACGCGTGTTACTTGGTTTTATAATTGAAGCTTAAAAAAATAGACTATGTTGTGAGTTAAACTTTGAGAAATGTATCTTACCCTAGTTTATAAAAAGCATGAAAGAAAATAAAATGAAAACTGAGCTTCGAGCATTGCCAATGTAAATTCACAATTAATAAGAAAACCGTAGCAGCTGCTTCTTACGGTATATATGTGCAAGGTACTGTACTTGGAATTTGGAAAGCTAGTATTTTCCATACGAGCAAGCATCACACAAGCTTCCAGCAAGGACTTGTTTAGATTATAGACTAAAACAGACTAATTAATTTTTTTCTATCTTAATAGTTCATGATTAATTTATATTTAGACCTTCTATTTAGCATTCAAAATATGGACTAAAGTTTAATTTAGTACCTAAGCGAGCATTGATGTTAATCCAGTAATAATCCTTGTGATCTGGATGGAACATGTAGCACAAGCCTTTGACACCCAATGTAAGCTCTTGTTTTTTAAAAAATGGAAAATAAGCCCTTATTTAGATTGTAAGTTTTTACAATTCAAAATACTGTAGCACTTTTGTTTTATTTGACAATTATTATCTAATCATGAACTAATTAGATTTAATAGATTCATCTCGTGATTTACAACTAAACTGTATAATTAATTATTTTTTACTTACATTTAATGCTTCATGTATGCGACTAAAAATTAATATAATGAAAAGAGAGTGGAAAAATTTGAAATTTAGAGAGGAGCTAAACAAGGGCTTTAGTCTGAAAAAAACTAAGGATAGACATCCTCCGCCAGTGGCCAGTCTGCCGCTTATGGCGTCGGTTTTGGTTGAGTTGAGGCGAGGTGCGGTTTTTTCCTTTTATTGATAATGTCAGCAGTAACAGTTGAGGCCGTGTGTCCATCGTGGCCACGTCACTGTGGCCCGGCCGGCTGTCCCTTTTATCCGGTCAGGAAAAACGGGAGCGTTCCACTCAAAAAAAAAAAAAAAAAAAAAAAGGAAGAACGGGAGCGTGGACGTTCATCCATCCGACGCATTGTCCCGGCACATCGTGCATTCGCAATTTCACATGCAATTTGTTCCTTCCTTTCTGGCTGTGGCAGTAGCTTACTTCAGCGTGTTAAAGTGGATTTTCAGTCGACGAGTGAAAACGGCTGATTTTGACTAATTTACTATAAAAAAACATTGTTTAAACGGATAATTAGCTACCGTATAATTCACTCTTTGAAAAGCTACCACGTGCACACACTAGTATCAAGCGTTTTTGGACAATGTGTAACTCTCCTACGCACGAGTATCAGCATATTTGACTGCGGATTGCAGTGCTGCAACTACAGTATCTACTACTTCTATGTTGCTAAGACCTACTAAAGAGTTCCATCCAATCAAATTACTCTATTTTGTAAAAGTGATGTCAGCTGACATCATCAAAGAAGTTACAAGCACTAATGCTCATTTATCTCCCACTATCTATTTCTTTTGAAATAAAAAAAAGTCGTAGCACCTAAACCAAGTATCGTAATTAAAATTCAATTGCACCATGGTGTTTCTCGCAATAAACTCTTCAAAACAAGATCCTATATGGATATATTTAGATAACTTTTTTGAAAATATTTAAGCTGTTTCTAAGTAAAAATCTGCTTTAAAAAAAACCTAGCATAATTGCATATCACATGGATTACATGAGGTCCTCCGAAACATGCTTGATTTTATGAAGGAAAACTGCCAGAACTTTTGGGAGGGAGATGACTCTTAGGTATAGTAGGGTTTAGGAGTTCAGGTGGATGAGATTTGGGTGATGCTCATATATAAACCTGTTTCTAAGAAAAAACCTAGCAAAACTTTATATCACTTAGATTACATGTGGTCCTCTGAAACATGCATGATTTTATATGAAAGAAAACTCCTAAAACTTTTGGGAGGAGGGATGACCCTCAGGTATAGTGGAGGTAGGGGTTCGAATAGATGAGATTTGGACGGTGTCTATATATTTCTATTTGATGACCCGCAGCAACACGCTGGGATTTCATCTAGTTTCATAAAACACTATGGCAGCAACTGCAGCAAACTACAGCTGAATAGGCCATGTGCAACTAATTCTTTTTATTCTCCCAAAAGAGTACGATTAATTTGTAGATTCAATGAAACTATCTTAAATTTGACTAAGTTTATATAAATAGTATCAATATATGTAATTTTATAATTATAATATAACACTAAAAATATATTATATGATAATAAATATAATGATATTATTTATTACTTAATATGTTCTAAATTATAAGACATTTGATTTTTTATTTTAAGTTATTTTGACCACTCGCTCTATTTAATAATTTGTACAAAATATCTTTTTTTTGTTATGCCTTGCTTTATTAATAAAATTTTCTCAATAATGACTTAAATTTGACTATATTTACATAAACATTTCAAATAAAACAAGTGATCAAAGGGATAAAAAAAGTTAAACATCCTACAATTTTGTATAAGTAGAGTATGTATCTAGACTTATCGTATACCTAGTTATATAAAAAAAAACTATCTGAAAAAACCAAAACAACCTCCATTTTAGACAGAGTAATAATTATAAAAAAAGTACTAGTTGTTCTTTCCGGCTTCCGGAACGTGTACTAGTTGTACTCGTACATCTAAGTACTGTAGCCATCGTATCGCTGCATGGCTGACTAATGTAGTAGACCAGAACCTGTACTGTAGGCGTCACGCCAGCTTTCCTAGCAGCTGCATACTGCCCGCTAGGCTGCTATTGCTGGCTGCGCGCGACGGCGACGGGCGTCAGTTTGCGACACGCTCACACACGCACGTACGCCTCGTCTACCATCCATGCTTATAATTAGATTTGATGAAATGGACTCAATCAGAGGCCCTACAAAACAAGGGGCTTATTAAGTGTTTATAGATAATCCTCGTTATAAGGATTTGAAATGGAGGAACGATTTTGGAAGGGGAGGACTAGCTAGCAAGCACACAACGATTACTCGTACCGGAGAAATGGCCTTTGACTGTTGTTTCCCACATGTAAATAGTATTAAATATAAATAAAAAAAAATAACTAATTACATAAAATCAAACGAATCTTTTTGGCTGGATTTTATAAATAATAAATATTATCGATTAAGAATCATAATCCGAACAAGGCGATATCAATCAGAAAGCCCTTTGAATCTAGTTTTTAACAAAAATTATTATAAAGATTTGAAATGGAGGAACGATTTTTTTATAAATCGGACTAGCTAGCAAGCACACAACGATTACTCGTACTGGAAAATGGCCTTTAACTGTAATTATCAACGGCGGTTACATCGCCGTAGTTGGCCACGAAAGGGTCGTCGGCATCGGCCAGTTCCTATTGCATGCGCTGTTGTTGACGCCTTTTCTAATATACTTCCTCCTGTCGTGCTTCTTTTGCTCCTCCTTAATGACGTACTAGTGACGTATCACGCTACACTAGACACGTCGTCGGCCATATACACGTGTACAGTACGTACACATCATCTCCGTCTATTCATTCGTTCGTTCAGTCATCATTAATTGTGACTGACTGATTGAGTCGTCGCCCGAAAGAAAAAAAGAAAGAAAGAACGAAAGAAATACAGCGAGGGTTAAAAAACAGAAACGAAGACCGGCCTCCGATCCGTTCCGAATTCCCAAATTAAAAGGCATGCACACCAAAGGAAAGGGTCGTGTCGTCGTCCTTAATTCCTGCTTGCATTGCATATGATTTGCATTCAACAAGCGCGATCGTTTTTTTAAAAGAAAAAACAAGCGCGATCGTTGCCGGGTCCAACCAATACTAGGCAGTGAGTGAGGCAGAGCATTGGCCCCTCCACCTCCCTCCAATCCAATGGCACCCAGCGTCGTTGCGTTGGCGGGCGGCGTCCGTCGTGTCTCGTGTGAAACCGCGGCTCCTTCCAATTCACGACCTGACTCGAGCGAGACCTGGCAAAGTCGGATGGAGACGGACGCCGATGGATGTCCATGTCCATCCACGCTTGCCTTTGCCTGTTTTTCTCGCCAACTCAGCTCGTGTTTGGCCGGGCGCCTGGGCCAGCTGCCGCTGCTGACGGTCGAGGCAATCAACCAGGCCAAGAGGCTTTTTATACCTAAAAAAAGTTACCGTTGGGTCCATTACGGCTACTGTCCACGTCGCGTCGAGGCCCACCCGGCCGGTTTTTTTTTCCTTCTAAATCAAAAACAACGCCTGGCTCCGGCTGGACCAGGCTGGACCTTGCTTGGGTATTCCTACCAGCTGTACTACCGCCGGCTATACACTAGCTGTATGTAGTGTAGTATGACCTGGGGCACATTGCCTGTCCATGTGCCTGCATGGCTCGCAGCTGTATAGTAGTAGTACACTACACACCATCGACGACGGCATCCGGCAAGCATACGGAGACGTACGACGACGGCATCGTCCATCGCGACGACATCAAGCTACGTTAAGCTCTGCATGTACATGTATAAAAATAAATACTAGTCCGTATATACACTAAATAAATATTTTTTCAATCTCAAAATTATAGTACATACGGAGTGCGTACAGTACTACTATTTTTTTGACCGATGATGATTTTACTAGGGAGGAGGACCAGGACGCAGCAGCAACTGTTGGCCTCCCTCATCCACAATGATGACTGGAGATTGCTGGGGCCCACGCACAGCCAAACCAACCCCCACCAACTTTCTTGTTTCTTCCATTCCCATCCATCTACTGCTGGCTGCTGCTTCTGCTACGCGGACCCGTCTCCTCTCTCCTCTGCCGCGTGGGCCCACGTGCCAGGTTAATTAATGACCATGACCCCTGTTGCCCTGGCCCCGCATTCATTCATTTTTCATTTGTACCCCTCCTCTCGCTCAGTCGCTCTCCTGCTACGACACGCCACCTCCGCCAAACCGCCGCCCCGTCAGTCGGCATCGGCAGTTCGGCACTCGGCGCCTCTCTTCTGTTCTCTTCCACCGCCACCATCACCATGCGCCGGCCGGCGGCAGCCGGACCGGAGGGAGGACGACTGACCCGTTCCCGTTCCCGTTCCCGTTCCTCCACCGGGCGACCTCTTCCTCTTCTCGCTCGCCCCACCTAACCACCACCACCGTCATAAACAAAAGGGCAGGGCCGGCAGGCAGGCACGAGCCGCAGGCGTGCGAGGCGTCCGCCGCGTTCTTCCCCCACCTGTCGCCCCTCCGCTCCGCCTTGCGTGCTCCCGGCTTCAAGAAACCGCCGCACAGGCACACCAGGCCTGCACAGGTCGCGTCGCGTGGCCGCCGCCGCCGCTTTCCCTTTCCTCTCGCTTCCCCGCTACCCCTCTCCTACCACCACCAGCGGCGCGCGGGCCTCCTCCTCCGGTTCGTCCGGCCGGATTCATTCCCCGGGGCCCGGACCGTGCAACCACCCACGCGCCGCGCTCGGACTTCGCTCGCCGCCGCCCGAAGCTTCGGCTCTGCGTCGCGCCGCCGACCGGAAGGTTTTTGCTTCTTCAGTTCTCAGCGCCGGAGCGCTCGCACGCGCCGCCTTCGGACATCCGCTTCGGCACAGGTGAATTTCTGCCATCCACTTCAGCGCCGCAATTTTCAGCCTGTATCGAGGTGATTGAAATTGAGCCCCCTGTTGCAGTTCCTCCTTGTTTGAATTGAAATTGATCCCCCTGTTCCTATTCCTGTTCCTGTTCCTGTTCCTGTCCCTGTCCCTGTGCTCGATAAGAAACTGACGGTTTTCTTCCCGATTGTTGCGCAGATCGACGACTTCTTGTAGGTGACTGGATGACTGGAAGGTTGCTTCTGGTCGTCCATTCTTCACCTCAAGGTTCAGTGTCCTTCCAAGACTCACGAGGTTCCTGCCTGTCCCTGATGCTGATGAGCTAGGTTGCTTCTGGTCCTCCTCCATTCTTCACATCAAGCCCCAGCCAAATTTCAGCTTCCACCTGCCTTTGCTCCTCCAGTTCCTGCCTGTCCTTGCAATACTGAAACAGACACAGTCTGCTTCCCTCTTACATAGAGCCGTTCCAGCCTGCCTGTCACAGTCTGCATCTTCGTGCAACTCATGACCCCTTCATCCTTGTAGCCCAAACCTGCAACTCCTCATCACAACTCACCATGGATAGCACAGCTTCTGGGCTCAAATTGGCTGTGCTAGCCCTTTCTGTGGCCATCTGGGTGTTTGCCACCACCTGCCATGCCGATTTCACCCCTGCAGACAACTACCTCATCAACTGCGGCTCCACGGTTGACGTGACCATGGACCAGAGGGTTTTTGTGGCTGACAGTTCCGGGCCAGCCATACTGACGACCCCCACCACTCAGAGCACCGCGGCGAACACCTCACCGAATTCGATCCCGGGGTTCGGCCACCCTATGCTGTATCTGACTGCTAGGATATTCCCCGCGGCGTCGTCCTATGCCTTCAAGCTCAAGAGCCGTGGCCGGCATTTCGTCCGCCTTCACTTCTTCCCGTTCAAATACCAGAGCTATGATCTCACCACCGCGACCTTCAAGGTGTCCACGCAGGACGTTGTGCTCCTCGACAATTTCACTGTGCCAAGTAGTTCTTCGCCAGTGTTTAAGGAGTATTCCCTGAACATTACCAGGGACTTGCTCGTCCTGACATTTGTGCCTCTTGGGAACAACACGCAAGCCTTTGTCAATGCTATTGAGGTCATCTCTGTTCCTGATGATCTTATAACTAATTCGGTACTAAGTCTGAACCCTGTCGGTCAGTATCTTGGGCTGTCAGCACAACCTCTGCAGACATTCTACAGGATTAACGTGGGGGGACCGAAGGTGACTCCTGAGAATGACACGCTCTGGCGGACATGGGTTACTGATCAGAGCTACTTCTTAAATTCCACTCCCACTACACTTATCACTTTCCCAGAAAAGGCTGAATTTTCAGAAGGGATTGGCAACAGAGGAGGATGCACCGGACAGTGTCTACAATACTGCAAGGCGGTTGCAATTGCAAAACAGTACTGGCTCCATGTCTAATATGACATGGCAATTTGATGTCGATGGCCGTTCAAGCTATCTCATTCGGTTCCATTTCTGTGACATAGTGGGCAAGGCTTCCTATCAGCTCTTGTTTAGTGTATATTTGGATAGCTGGTCAGTGATGAAAGATCTAGATCTCGCTGATAAAGCATTTGGCATCTTGGCTACGCCATATTACATTGATGCTGTCTTGCTATCAAGTGATCCATCTGGTAAGCTCAATGTCAGCATTGGGCCTTCTTCTGCTGTAAAGATAGCAGCACCAGATGGTATCCTGAATGGACTGGAGATCATGAAGATGAACATCAGTACAGGGACTGTTTCCGTTGTGCCTCCATCACTAGGAGGAAAGAGTCATCTCGGTGTTATATTGGGTTCCGTTCTTGGAGTTGTGGCTGTTGTCGTCATTGCAGTTGTTGTCTGCATCTTCGTCAGGAGAAAAAACAAGCCGCATCCACCACCAACAAGTCGGCCCTCAAGTTCTTGGACACCCCTCAATGGTCTTAGCTTCCTTACCACAGGCAGCCGAACCACCAGTCGGACCACTCTTACATCTGGAACTACAGGTGACTCGAGCTACAGAATTCCTTTTGTTGTGCTGCAAGATGCAACGAATCACTTTGATGAGCAGATGGTCATTGGAGTTGGAGGCTTTGGGAAGGTCTACAAAGCAGTGATGCAGGATGGAAGCAAATTCGCAGTAAAGCGGGGCAACCAGAAGTCTCACCAAGGGCTGAGGGAGTTCAGGACAGAGATTGAACTGCTGTCAGGGCTGCGACACCGTCATCTCGTGTCACTCATTGGTTACTGTGATGAACACAACGAGATGATCTTGGTGTATGAATACATGGAGAAAGGAACTCTGAAGAGCCATCTGTATGGCGGTGATATGCCGCCTCTCAGCTGGAAGAAAAGACTGGAAATCTGCATAGGAGCAGCAAGAGGGCTCCACTACCTTCACACTGGTTTTGCCAAGTCAATCATACACCGTGACGTCAAGTCAGCAAACATCCTCCTCGATGAAAATCTCTTGGCCAAGGTTTCTGATTTTGGCCTGTCAAAGGTTGGGCCTGAATTCGATCAGACGCATGTCAGCACAGCAGTGAAAGGGAGCTTCGGATACCTTGATCCTGAGTACTTCCGGAGACAGAAGCTGACTGACAAATCAGATGTGTACTCATTTGGTGTGGTGCTGCTGGAGGTGATTTGTGCGAGGCCAGTTATCGACCCGACTCTGCCAAGGGACATGATTAACCTTGCGGAGTGGGCTATCAAGTGGCAAAAGAGGGGAGAGCTTGATCAGATTATTGACCAGCGCATCGCTGGGACAGTAAGGCCTGAAGCACTGAGGAAGTTTGGAGAGACGGTGGAGAAATGCCTTGCAGAGTATGGTGTCGAGCGTCCTACCATGGGGGATGTGCTGTGGAACCTGGAGTTTGTGCTGCAGCTACAGGAGGCAGGCCCAGACATGTCCAACATT
The DNA here is from genome assembly GCA_015844335.1 of Chrysopogon serrulatus. Taxonomy (NCBI): domain Eukaryota; kingdom Viridiplantae; phylum Streptophyta; class Magnoliopsida; order Poales; family Poaceae; genus Chrysopogon; species Chrysopogon serrulatus. The sequence continues at coordinate 96,785 of JADLZL010006885.1, read as the reverse complement.
GATAGTATGAATCAGATCTCTGAACTCCCTTCAAATGCAAAGAGAGTAAGCTCCCTGGATATCAGCACTACAGATCAAAGCCGCATGCCGATCGACTACTCTGATATGTCGCCAAGCAACGCCTTCTCGCAGCTAATCAATGCAGAAGGAAGGTGAACTGGATAGAAGTGTTCCAGAGTCACTGAAAATGTTGAGTTACAAAAACTAGAGAGATGTCTCTTGCTTGATTACACTGTCTATCCCTTCTCACATATACAACACCAAGTTATGAATTGCATTGAATTTTGCTTGCCTTTTGTAACTACTTGTCTTCTAGAAAGGGTGAGTAGCTTTGTTGCGTGTGCTGGTCCAATTTTTTGCTCATGTAATTGTCTCTTTGCTCAATATGGCTGTATCTGTCCTTTCACGACGGCAATACTTACGTATGCTTAAACGTACATACAGCACACTGTCATACGCCAATGGCTATGAGCCTCGCAACTCTGGATGGCCCGAAGAGTTTACATATATTCAGCTAATAAAGTTGACGCACAGATGCTGCGGTAATTGCTAGTCAAGAAATGCATACGAATGAACAGAAGAATTAGTTGAGTGCATGTCATCGACTGCTAGGAAATCAGTTGTGCAGGCACCATCATCAAAGGTTACAGAAACCTAATCAAGTTCTGGCAAGACTCCACACACAAACACCAATCCGCTAAACTCTTCGGACATCAGGTCTCATGTCTCGGCATGTAACCAACAACATTCAGGACAGCTTCACTGAGAATTCACAACCCCAGCTTCACAGGAAGGTACACACCGCAAAACACTCCTCCGATGTCAAGTTCATGCAGTCACCAAAAAGTTCAGAAGAAATGTTTGAGCATTCACAATCCCAGAGTGAATTTCCAGGTCACTGGCACTTCCCCTGAGCTTCACCTCTCATGGACCACCATGATATGAATCGTTGCATTAAGCTCGCTCCCTTGGTGGGGAGCTCCTCTTGGGGCTGCGTCTGTAACCAGAGGTTCTTGATGGCAATTCTTCGCCATCAGCCTTCAAGTTGTTCCTTCTTGGCGACTGACTATTAGTGGGGACAAAAAATGAAGTTAGGAATATTTAGTCAAAATCAAACATCATCAGAAAGGAATTCGAGGACACATCTTTTCCTATACTATGCATAATTGCATTGTAGTATAAAGTAATTCAGCAGCCCTTTTTTCCTTGCAGGACAGGTTATTATTTGAAAACTTTTGTTTGCATATAATGCAGCATTGCAGGCTTGCAGCTGTGCTTGATAATAGGCAACAAGTATAAACAGTTAACTTCGGCATTACCTAAGAGCATCAGGTACCAATTAGAAAATTGAGAAGATTGGTCAAATCGGTGTTTTTCCTAACACATCAACGCATAGCACAAGTGGAACACGACTGCAATTTCCCTCTTGGCAGGCCTCACAGTAGCATTATATTCCACACTTCCATTGCATCCATAACAAGCACAAACAACTATGCATTACACAATTGCAGCATATAATCGCACATAACCAAGCCAACCAAGGTTCAATGCAATACCTGTAACTCCAGCTTCTGCCCCTCCCACGATAGTGAGATGGAGACCTCGAGTAGCTTCTCCCTCGGCCCCTTCCATGGTGAGGAGATAGAGACCTCGAGTAGCTCCTCCCGCACCTGTATTGGTGAACCTTACAGTCAAAACCTGTAGATACTTAAAGGGAAGGGAACATGCAAGGTAGCTAGGAATTCCAGGAAATACTTCAGATCCTTAGGACTGTTCTTGCAGTTTCTTTCTACATGGCCCAGTTCTCCACACCGAAAGCACCTATCTCTCCAGTCACCAGCTTTGCAATCACGAACCCAGTGCCCATCCATTCCGCAGTTATAGCAGCGGCCAGGAAAAGGTGGTCCTCTGCCATCTAGAGGAACACCTCCTGGACCACGTCGGGCCTAGGGGAATCAAAACAAACATGTTAATAGACTAGGGAAGATATCGACCTGGACAGTAATTTAGTAAAGCTCTAGTTTAGCTCCAAAACACAAAATAAAGGCATAGAATTTAGTAAAACATTCACTTGTAGTAAGAGAACAGTGATAAACAGTAGTAGCAGCTTACCCCTCTAGCAAATTCAACAATTATGTGACTCCCATCAAATCGTCGGCCATCAAGGTCATGCCTTGCATCATCTGCATCCCGAGGATCACTGAACTCCTGCAGCAGCAAATCAAGACACAGGGGTGGCCTTAAATGTGAAAAACACAATTAAGTACTGATTATTAATCAGAAAGGTTACAGGAGGACATCTTGCAAAATTTAGGGAGTGACAAATTCTTTTTGTTTTTGTTTTTCTAGGGAAACGGCAGGGGAGTAGCTAATTCGACTTACAACGAAGCCAAAGTCCCTCTTCAGATCCACATTGCGCAATCTGGGAAAATGGTTGGCAGAAAGAGTAATGCGTCATGATTTAAGTAATGAAAATGTAACACCAGCCAGTAGAACACCACTTCGCCAAGTGTTCTTTCCATAAAAATAAGATGGCAGAAATTTTAAAAATATTGCCAAAATCTGCTGAAAAATGTGGACCAGCAGACACCAATTCCACCAATGGCACACTCTCACCACCGACACTGAAAGTAGGGTGACAGCCCACAAACCTTCAACAAGATTATTAGTTAAAACTCATAAGAGATTGTTGTATGTGTGGGAATTTGGCAATAGAAAGGGAAACAAAAGCCCAAGCAGAACCGAAATTGATCAGACAGAATGCAGCAGCATTAATTAGAAAAAATAAATGCAACACCTAATAACACTACGTATCAAAAGAATCATCCAGGAAAGTAATACCAAAACCATAAACTTTTGTTCTCCAATTGTTAGCAAAGATAAACAAAGCAGGATCAACTCTGTTTATTTACTTATTCACTTTACACAATGATGTGCATTCATGTCACAATTCATAATAAACAGTTAAAACCTATTTGCAGCAGGCATAACAGGCATCAACCACAGCCCAGTCAATAACTTCTATTAGGAAGAAGAGTCTTCGTCGAGGTGAATTTCGGTGCCTATTTTCTTCATAATATAAAGCCACATAATTCCTCCTAAGCTGGTCTTTTTTTAAGAGGAACATATCCAGGAGACCAGAAGGGAATATATATATTGTGAAGCACTGATGTAGTGACAGGAAACATCATTTTTATTTTCTATTAGTGAGCTAAATAGAGCATGTGAATAGGCATAAAGTTAAATGTTACACTATTAGATATAATAAATAAAAAAGTAGCATTTATAATTTTGGCTACACCAATGATGAAGAACCAAAAGTTGTACTCTTAGCTAATATAAAAATTAGTCACAGAACAAATAGCCTGGGCCAATTGCTTGAAGCTTGAGAGTACATATATTACACCCTCTTTTCTTAAATATATGATGTTTAGGACAAACTAATAATTATTTCATTTTTTAATTAATTAGCTTGTCCATAAACATCATATATTTAACAACAGAGGTAGGGCTTTTCTATAATAATGTCACTCGTTCCAGAATCAGTTCCAACTAGTGCAGATCATTTGCATATAATGATGGATTTCCAGAAGACAGGCAAAACCAAGCAGTTCAATGACATTCAGGAGCAACTCCAACTACAAATACACAAAGAAAAGCTCAGAACACTTTACTCACCTCCCATATTTGCTGAAAAGGTCCTCAAGATCCTGTGTCCGGGTATGTGGAGAAATTTGACCCACATACAACTTGGTGTTACTTCCACGTCGACCATGGCGATCATATCGATCGTTGTAGTCATATCGGTCATCATATCGAGGCATTATGCGCTGCAAGACAATAAAAGGTTGGGTTACAATGCCTGCACAGAGATCATCTTTTGTGACAGAAACATGCAAAATAAACTTGCATGGACCTGATTGATACAATGGACCTCAATATTGGCCTAGCTTTCCCTAATTATGATCCTACTGTGGAAGATCCATGCATAATACACATGAATGAACTATAAATTTGAAAGGCCCCCGTTTCACAATTTGTCTCCCTTCAAGGAACAAATTTGCGTCAATCCTATAATGCTATTGGCAAAGGGAAAAAAGAAAAGAGAATGCAGCATAAAATCAATCAAGAGAATGCAGCATAAAATCAATCAAGAGAATGCAGAATAAAATCAATCCAAAACACAAATTTTAAATCATCAGACACAAATAAAAATCTCGTACAGCACAAAAAAACTAATCAACTTTCATTTCAGATGATTCCAGGAACAGCAGACTACACGTGCCGCAAGCCCGTGACTTAAACTAGTGGAACAATGATCACACATTCGTACATCCACAAAATTCACATACAAGACCCTAAGACAAACGGCAAACCAACAAATGATGCAATCAAAACCCTACCTTCGCATGATCCCGTCACAGTTAGGCCCTTACCAGGGACAAATTTGCCACCATCCTAACATGGTCTGGAAAGGTAACCAAAAAAAGGCAGCATTTTGCAAACAAAAATCAAGCCAAAAAAAGGCCGCGAGCTCGAACTTCCAAATCGCTCGCGCGCTAACGCATGGATAAGACAAACAAACCTAACAACCAACGACGAATTCGAGGAAAATTAAGCGACGGAGAACAAGCGCCAACTGGGTAAGCGAGACGAGCCCACTCGGCAACTCCCCGCGAATGCTAGGCGGTGTGGAATTGAGAGGTCCGGGGTGGTGAAGAGCACGCACCTACCGAGGATGCGAGCAGCGGTGTCGCGGGAACCCTAGTCGGCGATGTAGGAGGCGGCCGCGGCGACGGCGAGGCAAAGGGAGGAGAGTGATGAGAGGCGGAGACGGTCGCGTCCTGGGTGACCGGGTTTATGAAGGAATTCCGTTTATGAAACGCTGAAACTTTGAAGGGCCCGTGAACTGCGATTGACATGGGCCGGTACATGGATAGATTGTCATTTTTTTTCATTCACTTTTTTTTTTTTGGTTTCTTAGGGCCTATTTGATCCCAACTAAAAATCAGCACTATGTTTAGATACTAATTAGAAGAGCTAAATATAAATAATTTTAAAACTAATTGCAAAATGGTAACTAATTTTCAAGATGAATATATTAATTCTAGTTAGGCTGTTATTTCTGTAGCACAATAAAAGCTAATCAAGGTTTAATTAGGATTAAAAATCCATCTCACTAATTAGTCACCGCTTATAAAATTGTAGTGTTAAAAGTAGTTTCACGTTTAGTTTTTCTAGTTAACATCCAAACATAATACTAATTTTTAGTACTAAAGATCTGAACAGGCTCAATATTTTTGTTATCCTGGATATTGCTGTTTCCTAAACATACTTAACACTAGTATATATTGCGATCATTGAGTGCCTCGAGCAGCTAAGTCATTTCTGTATGTTTCTCTGGACGGCGGCTTGCAATTCATACGCAGAAAAGTTTAGATCAGACTGGATAGATCTAATTTTATGGTTTGATTAGTTAGACTATTAACCGGTTAAACCAGACTATAATAGTATAAGTTTTATTTTTAATTAAAATTATATTAATAATTTGGACATCGACTGAACCAGGTTGTAATAATAGATTTCTAATATTAAATTAAAAATAAAGTGGTCCAACAAGAGAAAGAAGAGGATGGGCGCAGTGGCATCACGGCCCTAGACGTCTGCTTGGGCTCCGATACTGGCACATGCTAGAGTTTTCGTTGCAGCACCTTGTACAAGAAGCTTCAGGCTGTCTGCAGTGCCATCCGGGACTCCATCTGGAACGACTCCAGCTCAGCGGATGTAGAAGACGGAGGCCTGTAGCGGGTACTGGAAGCCATCCATTAGGCTATCTGCACTCCTGTCATGTAAACTATACTGGAGTATCACATAGCGCGCAAGATAGCTGCAGCGGCACCTATATATGATGCGCTATGTTTCTTTTCTTTTAGAAGGAACATGTATTAATCTTAGCGCATTACACCGGCCCTTTTACAAATAGGACTGCAAAAAAAAAGAAAATTACAAAGAAGTTCAAAACTTCTGTTCGCCTTCCTCGAAGCCTTCAGAGATCCGTTCGTCACCGACATCGAAGCCGCTTCCCAAACGTCGTCGAGCACCAGAGCCAGACTCCACAAGGTGGAGGCCGCAGAAGAGGACTTACTTCTAGGCGAATTTGCCGACGCTGCCTCCCAGGCGCATCGGTCAACTCCCGCACCCACGACGTATCCTTCGATTCCATCGCCGGCAACCCGAGCAAAGCTCAGATTTTCACCAAAGAACATCTTCCTCGAGATTAACAGGGTCAACACCATGATCACCTGAAGAAGACAACGATATGCCGACCCTCGACTCTGGGCAGTCTCCCCACCTCTCCGTTGACGTCGGAGTAGATCGCCATCGAAAAACGGAAGATGCTGGAAGAAATTATTCCGCGCGCTGCCGCCGCTTCTGCATCGCCGGCGTCACCAGGAAAAACAAGCCGCAAAGGAGCCGTACTCCTCCGGCAAAACCTAACTCCACCGCCGAACATCGACGGCGAGCAAACCCTAGATCTAGATGGACTCGACTCAGACTCTACGAAACAGTAGATCGACTAAAACGATGGACCCCGTTCCTCTTCTCCACCGGCAGGAGGCCGGAGGCGAAAGGAACGGGGGTCAGGCGACGGCGGCTACGGAGGCGGCGGCGGCTGCGGGGGCGGAAGAGTCTGTGCCTACGTTAGGTTGATGATGCGCTATGTTTCCGGACGGCTGTGATGTACGTCAAATTCACCGGCTTGCGGAACTACACTATCAGAGTATCAGGCGGGAGAGAGAGGAGCATGTGGCTGCGGCCCCCACTGTTGTAGGACTGCGCAGCGAGCAGACAGCATGCGGCAGAGAGGCAAACAGCATGCGGCAGAGAGAGGAGAGAGCATGCAGCTGTGGGCCCCATTGTTGCAAATAAAAAAAAGTTATGGAACTCACAAACTAAAAAGGCTAAATTAAATTCCGATTGCACCATTAAATTTATTTCAATAAATCCTTTAAAACAAGATCTCATATGAATATATTTAGATAAAGTGACAAGTGGACCCCTTAATAGATAGAGGATGATATAGAGGATGGATGGGTGCGGAAGAATTAAGTATAGATGAATGAATCTTGATGACCAGGATAGAATATTTCTTTTAGAGGATGAAGAGTGCGGATAGCCTTATACGTGCGCCATCCTCCAAAAATAGCGCAATGCAAGAGCTACGGTATGGGAGAGAGACAGGAGAGAGAGGAGAGAGAGGGGAAGAGTATGCAGCGGGTCCCATGTATTTCTTTTTTCTAAAAAAGCTATAACTCACAAACCAAAAAACCAAACAAAATTTTAATTGCACCATTAAATTTGTTTTAATAAATCCTTCAAAACAAAATCTCACATGAATATATTTGGATAAAATTTATAGAGAATGACAAGTGGGGCCGTTGTTGATAGGTGGTATAGAGTATAAGATATAGAGGATGATGAGTGCGGAAGAAACGTGTATAGAGAAGAGAATCTTGATGATTAGGATGTATAGAGGATGAAAATAAAGAATAATGAGTGCGGATAGCCTCAAGACACATGATTTGATTGACACCCTGGAACATTAACACACCATAGAGTTTATTTGATACACACAACTAAAGTTTAGCTAGCTAAATTTCAAAGTAAAACTTTAACTAGAGATGATTGGATGCTCTAGTCAATAAACTTAGTTATTAATTTTTAACTAACTTTAGTTGGGTAGAAATAGCTAAACCTAGTTAAAATTTAGCTATTTTTTTAGCTGAGCTATTTAGATATGTAACAGTTAAATTTAGTCAACTACTACCTCCGTCTCTAAATACTACAACTCCTAGAATCCGTGTCAGCCAAACTTTTTTAACTTTAATCAATTTTATAGAAAAAAGCATAAATAACTATGACATAAAATAAGTATATTGTAAAAATACATTGTATGATATATCTAATGGTACTAATTTAGTATCATACATTTTAGTGTCGTTTTCTAAAAATTTAGTTAAAGTTTAAAAAAATTGACTTAAGACAAAGTTGCAGTATACAGAAACAGAAGGAGTAAAGTTTAGCTGATGCATTAAACCTACCCTAAACCTGGAAGCAACATATCAAACACGCCCTACAAGAGCTGAAACAGAGGCGGGATGAGGGCCTTGTGCACTTGTGCCTTGTGTGGAGACGAGGACGGAGGACACGCAGGCAGTACGTACATGTGAGATCCAAAAGCCGTTATATTAGACGGCAGACCGCAGACGATAAGGCAGGCGCACGTGAGATCCAAAAGCCGTTATATTAGACGGCAGACCGCAGACGATAAGGCAGGCGCACGCACACGCGCGCCACCGTGGATAAGAATCGAGAAGCAGCTTGCGCTCTGCGGTCTGACCTCTCCGGCCTCCATCCATGGCTCAGGCTCATCCCCTCCTCTCCTCCGTTCGTCTTCGTCTTCCCCCTGTAGCTGTAGGGGAATGGAGCCGCGCTCCCCGGCTGTGCGTAACGTCAGCACGCCGCCCAGCTGCTCGAGGTAGGGCGAGGTCCCTGAGCGTGAGGTGCGAGCAGGGAGCCAAGGGCGGCGGCGGCGAGCTGGACGTGTGGCTGAGCCGCGGCGCGATGCTGGGCTTCGTCGGTGCGGTCACCGTGGAGCTCACCACCGGCAAAGGCGTGCTTCAGGTCTGGCTTCTTGTCTTTGCTTCTTGCTTGCTTCGGCTGACTGACGGGACAACTTTTTGGCCATCTTTCTCATGGTTGGTTATAAATGAGCTAATTTTTGGCTGCCGCAGAATGTGGGATTGACGGCGCCGCTGCCGACGCTGGCGCTGGCGCTCACCGGCGTGGTCGGCGTCCTCACGGCTTTCCTCATCTTCCAGTCCGGGTCACGGGACTGATGGACGAATTGACAGAGCTGCCGCGGCACCCTTCCTAGCTCCCAACTCCAAACTCCAAAGGAGGAGTGCATGTGTGTCTATCAGGGTTCTTGTGCCCTGCTCAGAGTTGTAGTTATGCTCACAGAAAGGGAATGCAGAGGAAGTTGGAGGAGTAACAGTGTAACACAGTGCGAAAAAAGATACAGTAATTGATTGTACCAAATGCGTTTTCAGTACTACTCCTTGAGGAGTAAATTGCATTTTTGATATGTTAAAAGTGTATATAATATGGTCTATCTATATGCGGTTCAACAAAAAGTAAATAAGAATATGCCTGTCCTTTGTACTTCGACATCTAGTGATATATCTGGATCTAGCCTTGACATTATTAACGAATCAAAGAGGCTACGTTTTTGTTAGTTTCGTCATCCTAAAGAGGATGGGAAGAATTGCAACGCAGATGCAGGATATGTAAACAGGTATAGGCTGCATTCCATCAGCTAAGTCATTTCCCAGGACGGGATATGTAATATACTTTCTGTCTATATGCTGATGAAGGAAGATCCTGTTCAATTGCTTCAGTACGATTTCATCAGCTCTTGGCTCTGATGAATCACTAACCTATGCTGATCACCTCTTGGCTACATTGTATAAAGTTTCTGCAGGATTTGCTAGGAAGATTGTTAGTGGTATGTTAATATTCCTGTCTTGGTATTGTCCATTATTTGTTTTAGCATATAGGAGGTGCATACATATTCAGTCTAGACATGTTCAATTTGTCCGAGCTTATCCTAGTGGTTTCAGATGAAGTCGAGAAATTGGACGAGGCCCGAGGGGGTCCAAAAAAAGGTGTGTGTCACCTGATTGATGTTAAGAAATCTACCCCTTTTGCCGGAGCTCCAACATGGTGATGGACTTCCCGCGCCCTAACCTGTCCCAGCCGTCTTCAAAACCGCCAGGAGTCCTAAGTCATCCTTAGCCCCATTCCCACCACTTAGCCGGCCTTCCTCCCCCAAGTCCCTTATTTTCTTCTAAGCACTATTCGTCTAAACGGTCATTTAGCCCATTGACACACCGTTTAAATGCTACATGGTGGTATGCCATTTTTGTCTGATTGGTTGTTTGACCATTTCAACAACCGACTTGCCATTTAAACACCTGTTGTGCTCCGAATAATGGGCTAAACGGAAGGAGAAGCTCCCCAGAGTTGGGGAAGAAGAGCATCACAAGTCAAGCAAAGCAGTGGCTACCTATATCGGTGTTATTTGGTTCGTGCTATAGGAATGTAAATAGAAATAAAATTAGTTCAAATGGTATATCTTATGGCAATGTTCACAACTTTAATTCCATTCGTTTTACATTACTGATGCTATAACCAAACAACACCAGCTGTGTAAGCAACCTGAATTCGACATGCTATATTACTATAGAGTTGACATGATGGAGAAAATCCATTTCGTCCGCTCTATGGACTCAACGTCAGGATGACGCCATGATAGCGTTTGGCGCCTTAGTTACTTATTAGCTTATGTTGGAATTAATGCGGCAAACCAAAACAAACTTGCAATTACAAAGCCGCCGGCGGTTGACGACTCTCAACTCAGAGAACAGAGACCTTGGCACGGCAGGCAGCCATCGACCACCGTGGACCAAATCAAACCATCCCTCCTCTCTCCGGCTGCCTCCTCCTGCCCTCCCCTATAAATAATCATCACCACATGACAGCAGAGCACACCAACTAACAGAGCAAAGCAGAGCAGAGCAGGTGAGCAAGAACAGACAGTTCCTTCGTCTTCGAGCTCAGCTGAAAGCAGAGGATCAAGCTCCAGTCCAGTGTGCAAAACATCACAACTCAAGCAAAGCAATGGCCACCAAGATCTACATCGTGTAAGCAATGCAATCTGCAATTCGGTATCCTCGCTACATCACTACAGAGCTGATATGATCGAACAAATCCATTTCATCTTCTCCATCCACCAGGTACTACTCGACGTACGGCCACGTGGCGGCGCTGGCGGAGCAGATCAAGAAAGGCGCGGGCGCGGTGGCCGGCGTGGAGGCCACGGTGTGGCGCGTGCCGGAGACGCTGCCAGAGGAGGTGCTCGGGAAGATGGGCGCGGCGCCGGCGCGCGAGGACCACCCGGTGATCTCCCCGCGGCAGCTGGCGGACGCCGACGGCGTGCTGCTAGGCATTCCCACGCGGTTCGGCATGATGGCGGCGCAGATGAAGGCGTTCCTGGACGCCACGGGCGCGCTGTGGCGGGACCAGGCGCTGGCGGGGAAGCCCGCCGGCGTGTTCGTCTGCACGGGCACGCCGGGCGGAGGGCAGGAGACCACCGCGCTCACTGCCGTCACGCAGTTCACGCACCACGGCATGCTCTTCGTGCCCCTGGGTTACACCTTCGGTGCTGGCATGCCCGGCGTCGACGAGGTCACCGGTGGCAGCCCTTACGGCGCCGGGACCTTTGCCGGCGCCGATGGCAGCAGGATGCCAACCGAGGCCGAGCTCGCCATTGCTAGACACCAGGGCACCTACTTCGCCGGCATTGCCAAGAAGCTCAAGGCTGGAGCCGCGGCCCTCGCTGCCGAAGCCTCCTCAGCCTAATCATAGTATTTGTTAATCAGTCATCATGACTACTCGGACTGCCTTTATTTAATTTCCTGCTTTATTATTAATCTGTGTTTATTGGCGACACAATAATATGATACTACGTACGTACTACATGACATGCTTGGTTGTTCCTATTCCATTACTTGTGTTACTCCATTTCTTCTTGTCCTATACTATTATAAGTCGTTTTGATTTTTATTGGTACATCCATTTTGCTATGTATCTAGACACATTATTATATCTAGATACATAGCAAAATAAAAATATCAAAAAAGTCAAAACGACTTATAATTTAAAACAGAGGGAGTAAGTGACTCCAGAGACCAGAGGACCAAAAATAATAAAAAAATCGAAGAGAGTTTGTGTTATTCATTAAAAGAGAAAAAAGATCTTAGGCGCATATCATATCAAGAACTATGATGTTCTTGATATGACGCATCTAAGATCATTTTTTATCTTTTAATAGATAACACAAAATCTGGAGGTGAGACAATGCGGAGAAGAATAAGTAGGACATGATTCCTAAGGCAAATGTACATTAGAGGTGATTTGCACGTAGTCTGAGATTTTTTTATCCAAAATTATCTTCTATATTTAGAGCGACATTTTGGAAACTTTTGAAGGGACCTAACATATATGTTTCTAATTTTTTTATTCACTTGAAAAACTCATTAATTTACCAATTATTTTTTAGAACTATTGGAGATGTTCTTATAAGAGAGTAATAGAAAACCGAATTCAAAAAATGGTACAAAATGAATTATAAGGTTCCAAATTTCTATTTTGAAAACTCCCATAAATCTATACTCTGTCCATTCTAAATTACAAGTCATTCCAAAAATTCTGAAGAGTCAAAGCATCTTAAGTTTAACTAAAACTATAAAGAGAATTATAAAGATCTATGACATCAAATAGGTTTACTATGAAAATATAATTGATTAAGAATCTAATGATACTTAGTTGACATCATAAATATTATTAACTTATCATCTAAATTGGATCAAACTTGAGATGATTTGACCAAGATTCTTGAAATGACTTAGAATTTGGGATGACAGAGGTATTATTCTATTTTGGTAAAAACAAAACAAAGAAAAGAAATAAAATAAATTGTAATAAAAGGAGATCCATGCATACATTCGAGGACCATACATTTTATTAAAAATATGTTCTTCTGTCTTAGCGACATACTTAAAGGAGACATCTAACTTATAGAGATTGCGTAGCTCATTGATTCGCGGGGTCTATTGGGTGTGTTTGATTAATTACGTTTGCAAGATGAGCTTAAGGAAAACCTCCGATTAAGCTATGTGTGTGTTTATGAAAACTATTTCAATGCAATCATTGGTGTAGAATCAATGTATAGTCCCGGTTGGGAAACCGCTCTAGTTCTGATTTCCCAACCTAGTCTGCGAATCTAGAAGCAAAGGCCCATTCTTTAGTCTCGGATTAGAAAACCAGCATTGAAGTGGGACCTTTAGACTTAGTTTAGAACACTAAAGAAGCCTCCAGCCACCAGAGGCAGGCATCCTTAGTCCCGATTACCCGAACTGAAGGTCCCTTTTCTTTTATTATTTTATTTTCTTTTTCTTTTATAGATTAACCGTATTATATGCTACAATTATATGTCCATAAACTGAGTGATACTATGGCAAATGATCTGATTGTATAGCTGATTACTCAATCTGCAACTATTCCATTATGGGCATTGTTCATTATTCGCCTCAGCATGTAGGAGGTGCATACATATACTCAACCTAGACGTGTTCAATCTTTAAGAGATTATCTAGTGGTTGAGCTCCGCCATGGCCATGGAGTTTCTTACCCTGACATGGTCTGGTCACCTCCACCATCACCAAAGCCCCCTAAATCGTCCTCCATCCATCCCTGTTGTCTAGCTGGGCTTCCTCCCCCCTCCCTAAATCCCTTCTCTTCTAAGCCCGCAGAGTTAGTGAAGAAAAGAGAAAAAGCTCCACGAAGTTGTGCAAAACATCACAAGTCAAGCAAAGCAATGGCCGCCAAGATCGGTGTTGTTTGCTTGGTGCTATAGTAACATAAATAGAAATAAAATTAGTTTAAATGGTATGGGTTCCAATGCTACGCCTTGAACCGCTCGGCCATCTCTCCTACATAATCTTATTATGTAAAATAAACTGGGTGAATAGCGAGTTTTCGTATTCCTGCAGTACAGGTACAGCCACAACGGCTCGGGAATTCCATGGCTCTATTGGATTGGATGGAAAAATTCCTTTTCATCTAAGTGGAAGGATCTTACGGTAGTGTCCACAACTTTATTTCCATTCCCTTTACGGTACCAATGATAACCGAACAACACTAACATCTTGTAAGCAATGCTATATTACTATAGAGTTGATATGATCGAGCAAATCTATTTTCAGGCTGTTTGGTTAGCCGGATGAAGCAGTCTGGGTCATGGTCACCCCCCGACGGGGTGGTCCGTCCGTTTTGCTAGGAATGAGTTGATTCCGCAGATTGAGCTGCAACTGTAACCTTGGATGCCGAATGATTCCATTACATGCCTCAATCCACATAGATGGCTCTAGAACAAGTCTGTCAAGCAATCCAAATTCCAAACAGGCCGTCATCTGCTCCATGGGCTCGACGTCAGGATGACGCAATGATAGCGTCTGGCGCCGTAATTACATATTAGCTTGTTGGAATTAATGTTGCAAACCAAATCAAACTTGCAAAGCAGCAGATGGTTAACAACTCTTAATTCAGAGAACAGAGATGGCACGGCAGGTAACCATCGACCAACGTGGTCCAAATCAAACCATCCCTCCTCTCTCTCCGGCTGCCTCCTGCCCTCCCCTATAAATAATCATCCCCACATGAGAGGAGAGAGCAGGTGAGCAAGAACAGAGAGTTCCTTCGACTTCGAGCTCAGCTCAAAGCAGAGGATCAATCTCCTGTCCTGTGTGCAAAACACCAGATGTCAAGCAAAGCAATGGCCACCAAGATCTACATCGTGTAAGCATTTGCAACCTATGCATTTCATCTGCTCCATGCACTTTTATCGATCGATCACCGTACCCTTGACAACTCTAATATCTATATACTATATATGTGCCCTTGCATGGACGCCATCCACCTGCAGGTACTACTCGACGTGGGGCCACGTGGCGGCGCTGGCGGAGGAGATCAAGAAGGGCGCGAGCGCGGTGGCCGGAGTAGAGGTCACAATCTGGCGCGTGCCGGAGACGTTGCCGGAGGAGGTGCTCGCGAAGATGGGCGCGGCGCCGGCACACGAGGACCACCCGGTGATCTCCCCGCAGCAGCTTGCGGACGCCGACGGCGTGCTGCTAGGCTTTCCAACGCGGTTCGGCATGATGGCGGCGCAGATGAAGGCGTTTCTTGACGCCACGGGTGGGCTATGGCGGGACCAGGCGCTGGCGGGGAAGCCCGCCGGCGTGTTCGTCTCCACGGGCAAGCCCGGCGGAGGGCAGGAGACCACCGTGCTCACCGCCGTCACGCAGCTCGCGCACCATGGCATGCTCTTCGTGCCCGTGGGCTACACCTTCGGCGCAGGCATGCCCGGCGTCGATGAGGTCAGGGGTGGCACCCCCTACGGTGCGGGGACATTCGCCGGCGGCGCCGATGACCCCAGAACGCCCACCGAGGCGGAGCTTGCGATTGCCAGACACCAGGGCACCTACTTCGCCGGCATTGCCAAGAAGCTCAAGACCGGAGCCGCGGCCCTCTCTGCCTCGGCCGAATGATATTTTTAATCAGTCATCATGAATTCATGATTACTTAGACCGTCGCTTTATTATTAATTAATTAATGGTTATCGGCACAGAATAATGTATAGTACTTCTTCCATTTCAAATCGTAAGTCATTTCAAACTTCTTATAGTGTTAAAGCACCGGAAGTTTAACCTATTATGCACTACATGAATTATGTGCTACGTGAATTGATATAATACTTATTTGATATCATAATGCTACTATTTCATCATAATAAAGTTTAATGTATCAATTAAGCTTGATTGGAGATAAATCTGCTAAATATACCCATTATGAACTTTATTATTTCAAGCTGATATTTTTAACATAGTCATGATTTGGTGATGTACGCATTCTATGATTTTTTTTTCAAGATTTTTAGTATTCAAATTAACCATGATTAACTTTGTTTATTTATAAAGAGTGGCAGTCATTTTAAGTGTAAAACAATACTCCCTCGGTCCCTGAAAGAATATATTTTTAGAGTTGTCCTCAAACTTTTTAAACTTTGATCGAGTTTCTAGAAATATCCGTTAAGATTTATAAAATTAGTATCATTAGATTTACCATAGTATATACTGTTACAATATGCTCATTTTATGTCATAGATATTGTTATTCTTTGCTATAAAGTTAGTGAAATTTAAAAAAAAAAATAATTGGCACGGATTCTAGAAATCGATTCTTTCAGGGATGGAGGAAGTATTTTACTATGCAATTCTCATCATGTAGAGTCTAGAAGATTCTATGATGTAATTTCAGGTTTGATTGTCTGATCGGTGCTAGAATATTTGTAGGATTATTATATAATTTATATCTATTTATAAAATTATTTTATTAGACACAGTGTTCACCAACCATTTTGTTAAGATCTAGAGTGTCTTTGAACAAATCGCTTGAAAATAGATGTCCGCTAACAAAGAGCCATCATTTAATATGTCCAACAGCAAATTTTCTCTTTTTTATGGGACAGTCCTCAACTAATATAATGGCATATCCAATAGCAAATCTTTTCCTTTATTGGATGGGACGGTCCTCAACTCTATCCTCCCTAATATTTAAAAGCCAAAATTTCTCTCCCTCAAATTTTGGTCCAGCCATTCTTTTGACCCAAGGCAATCCCAAATTGTCCAACGCGGGATGGCTTTTGCCCTCTCGTAGAGCCAAAGACCTCCTCTCCTGTCTTAGATGGTTTCATGACCGACTCCTATATGAAATCAACATGAGCGAGCCTTGCTTTGCCGCATTGCTGACGTCTGCCTTCCCTAAACCAAGTAACTTTGTGTCTTTCCAAATCTCCACGAAAATAATCATAAAGTGATCCGTAAGAAGTTGAGCAAAAACACAAAACAAAGAAAGAAAGAAAGGATTCAATCAAGATATATTCCAACCGGTGAACCACCAGGATAAGATGGAAAAGAACTCTCACAAGTAAAAAGCTATGCCAAGAAAACTCAAATACAACAAAAACTCTCGAGACGAAGCCCACGTATCGTCCTAACTCTGGAGTTGAGACCCTTTGCAATTGTGATGCAACGTCGAGGAGCCACGTCACTGGAGGCACGTGCAGTGCCGGAGACACCTCCGCCTCCAGGGGAGCTCCCGCTCCAGCTGTGGAGAGCTCTGTCTCGGCAAAGAAGGGAAGCGTGGCCATGAGGAACTCTATGTGCGGATACCTGGACTTTGATTAGTAGCCGTCGTTCCATGCCAAACCCAGCACACCGATCAATATTGGCGTCAGGGGCACGGATGTCGGTGCAGCACTAGAGATTGGTTTAGTCACGGGGTAATACCAATGGTCGCGGTCCAATGGTAGTGGACGAGAACCACCAGGATAAAGATGGTGGTGAGCTTGCCCCATTATACCTCAAATAAATACAACTCCCTAAAGGCCGGTTCTCCGGTAGTGATTCCAACGGTGAACCACCAGGATAAGATGGAAAAGAACCTCACAAGTTGCCAAGAAAACTCAAATACAACAAAAACTCTCGAGACGGTCGTCCTAACTCTGGAGTTGAGACCATGGCAAGGAGCATAGGAAGGGCAGTGCCGGGAAGAGGGGCCTGCAGAGCACTGCCGCAGCCGTTGGCTCGGCGTCCCGACCGCCAAAGCTGCCCAAAGCGGACCGACGAACACCTGGTGTTGTTCTGGCCTTTGATTAGCAACCTCTGGTTCCATCTCAATCCCGCTAAAAGATCTTCCGTTGGGGCACGGATGTCGGTGCAGCACTTCTGTGGTCGCGGTCACCGACGAGGGGCAGGGTGGTGAGCTTGCGACGGAGATGACGCCGTCACTACATGGTGTTGTCAACGACGATAATGCGAGGCTAAGAGCCCAGCGGTGGATGGATAAGAACTGCCGCAGCCGTTGGCTCGGCGTCCCGATTGCCACCGGCCCAAAGCGGACCGACGAACACCTGGTCATGGCCTATGGAGGCAACCTCTGGATCTCAATCTACAAAAGTTCTTCCTTTGGCACCGAAATCAGCGCTCTCCCGACGAGCGATTGCCAAACATACATTTCAACGACGATAATGCATGTTAATTAATGGATAACAACTACAGCTGCACATGATTCTTTTTTCTTTATCTCCTTTTATTTTCCTAATTCATGTGGTATAGATTCCTGTGTTCCCAAAAATTATTTAATAATTTCACACACTTTCATGTACATGAATCATCATTATTGTGTCATATACATTTTTGCTTCTTCTTATATATGTTTAAGATATAATATTTTCCCACTGCAATACACGGTATATTCTCGTGTCCTCGCCGACAGACCTAAGTTCATACGTGTTGTGACTTAGCATGCGCAGATGTGTAGTTTGCCTTTCATATTTGTCAACCTCGCAATAAGTGGGTGTAATAATCGCATGTTAGGTTAATATTTCATTGCACACTCTTTAGTATTTAGTATAGATGCATTTTATTATTGGCCTTGATATTCAATTGAAATTAGGTTGGTCTTAAAATCAAACAAAGATAGCTAGCTTTAGCCTTTACATGATCACCCAATAATACGTCGTATTGCGACACATAAACGACACATGCTATTAATACAAAGTGTAAGACAATAAATTGTATGTTCCAGTGCAACGCACGGGCATGTTTTGCTAGTAATATATTAACCATGGATGCCGAAAGGAAGTTCAGTAGGAGAGTCGTAGCCCAAAGTCTTGTGCCTGAGAACACAAGTTATAGAAGAGCAGATGAGACTTTAGCATTTTTAATAAGTTTACATATTTTTCTGAAATTTGTAGTAACAGAGATAATATGCACATAAAGAGATTCTAGATAATAGCAATAGAGATGGTAGGTAGATACAAGATTCCTGATGAGTTAGACCATCTTCAAGAGTTTCAAAAAACCACTTTCAATATTAATTTTTTTTAGCAAGATTGAAAACACCACTCTCCAACAACTTCCTAGCTCAACTTCTAATCTTTCTGCACTTGGAAAAATCGACCAAATCACGTGGAAAGATACATGCGTATCCATCGGTCAATCTGACGTGGAGAAGAATAAGAAGCTAGACATGGTTCCTAATGCTAATGTACAAGAGAAAAAGAGTAAAAATGGTTAAGATGATGCAAATAGTCTTGAGATTTTCAATGCAAAATTTTCTCCTATGGTTTAGCGCGATATTTTAGAAACTCTTGGAGGAACCTAACATATACTAGAAAATGTGCTCCTGTGTTGCACAAAATCCAACTCATCTTATTTCATATAATGGTTTACACAAGTTGTTCTAACTCATACTGAGCGTAGACTATGAATCTAGGTCATAGACAGGATATGGGATACGGGGTGCACGAGGCGGCTAAGCAATGAGCAATTTTTTCCCCTATCGCTATCCTAGTTCCTATCTCATTCCAACTTATATTAGTTGTCTAAACTTGCATTGTACCTAAATCTAATTTGTTCCTTAAGAGGCTCCTAACAGTCTCCTACATTCCTGCTATATGAGAAATAATTTTGACAGTGTAAATTGATAGTGGCAACAGAAGTGCATAATAGTTTTCTTAAATACTAAAACTTGGTTGGTGTATTTTGTGCACGGAAAACATTAAGAAATTTAAAGCTGATATTTTTGGGGAAGCTTTGGTGCCTTTGTATGAGGTAGCCTAGGAACATGCTGCTTCTATATATGTTCTGTTGGGGTGGTCAGTGCAGCTCGGCATACATAACAAAGGTGCAGTTTCAGTAATTCATCAGATCAATTATGAGTTATTCCAGTATTAACTCTTTACTTCCTGGTGTAATTAGAAGCATGCTTCTTGGATTGGATCATCAGGAGATGGTTTGGAACTTTGGCTGCCTTGTTCTTGCCATTCTCCTCAAGGTTTTTTTTTTTCACTGGGAAGTGCAGAAGTATTTTGTCCAACAGAAGCTTGTGTTCGCAGTTCGCACTGGTGCAGGAAGTACTGCACTTGGATCGACCATTGCTGCTATGGTTCATTTATCAGTTATCACCGAGGGTTCCTAAAGTTTGGTTCTGCTGCCCTTTTGCCAACAATGGATTCTTTCTTTGTCCTTTTTAATTTCATGTCACATTGGGAGCATGGAGATCCTATATAATCTTCTATGATTCCTATAAATTAGATTTATTGAATCGAATCTACAGTTTGTTCCCATGGTATTTTTTCTTGCCGGCAATTCTTTCGGTTTAAACATTTGCACTTACTAGGCTTGAACAAGATTGCATTAAGAGCCTGGGGCCCAAAATACAGTCCCTTTTTTTTTTGTGTGTGTGTGTCCTGCTACTTTCAAATATTCCATTGTATGTTTCAGGGAAGAATTGGGGGCTGAGACATATCCAGGTTTGGCATATTTTTTATTTTCTTCACACAGAAATAACTGCTCGATAATGATGACAGAACAGCTTCATCAGCATGTCTCCTATATTAGTACATATACACTGAATTAAACTTGTATGCATAAACTATGTGGATTATGTGATTCACCTTTTTACTTGTTTTCTTTTCTCATTGAGAAGCCTTAGAATGATCAGAATCACCTTTTTTACTTGTTTTCTTGCCTTTTTTTTTTTCTGAATGCATGCTCTTGTCTTTTACTAGAAAATGTTATTCATCAAGCTACTCAAGCCAATTATTTCTTGGATTATGTGATTCACCTACTGAAGTTATTTCACTTGGACAACATATCGTTCTATCATGTGCATATATTAGTAACATGCAAAACAGTATGTGCTGTAACCACACTACCCAATGACGTAACAAATCTGTACAGCCTGATTACATATCAATATTGCAGCAGTACCTTTTGCAAAAAATATATGGGTCCACAAGTGCCTACAGAGAAGATGCATGTCATGCTGTGTAATCTAAACAACAGCTGCGTCGACTATTTGGCAGTTGCAAAATGAAGGTTGAAAGAAATGAAGGTTGTCGTGTGCAAGCATGGTGATCTACAGTCATTGTTTCAATATTAGAAGGTTCTGTTCATGTCTGCCTGAACAAGCAAAGAGAAGATGCTTGTCAGCTTGGGAACGGTTGATGATTGAGTGAGAAGTAGGACTAGAGAAGGTGAGAAAGGGGAGAAAAGATGCTCCAGTCCAGGGATCTGCCATGAAGCAGTGCATGGTCCTGCAAAGCAAAGAGGATGATGCATGAAAGGAAGTGCTTGCCATGGCGCTGATTGCAATGTTTATTATTGGGGCAAGCCTTCTGAAGCTTCACCTTGAAAAAGTAAAACTCCTACACCTGCCTTTACAAGGTGCTTGTCAGACAATCAGGATCGTGTATTTGTGTTTGTTCTTTTGTTCTTTTTTGTTTGGAGTGATCATGAGAAGCGCGAAAACATATCTGAAACCCATTTGCAAAACAACGAATATTTTGAATAGTGGGTTTAGGGAATATATAATTATAACCATGCCCATCTCTTCCCATCTCCTAATGAAGAAAGTACTGTAACGGGAGAACCGGGTCATTAACATTTAACATCTCTATTATAATTGTATATCAGATCAGATCATCGTATAGCAGCTAAAGTAACTAAATCAAAGATGCATATATATCCCTTTACAACCCTAGGAAGCAAGGCCACCACATGCCAATGTCTTCTTTGCACCCTCTTTGCAACTTTTCCATGAGGGTTTTGAGATAATTTTGAGGCATGCATGTGACTCCTAAAGCTCAAACACGGACAGGCTGAAAAGCAAACAACAAAAACTGCAGCACCTCTAACTAAAGTCCATATGATGACTTTATATGTGAAAACTTAACCCACTCTCCAATTCCATTGGCCACTATCATTACAAAATGATCACCACAACCCAATGAACAAAATCATAAGAGTTACATAACTCACACACACACACCCCTCTATTTTTTTTTCTTTTTATATGGAATGCGGTAATAATAAATATAAAAAAATAAAAAAGCCCTTCTTATTTTCTGCACCAAGAAGGAAGGGACACGAATTGGACAAAAGAAAAGAAGATAGGGTCCAAAATAAGTTAAAACAAAAAACACAGCACATGAGCGCACACCTTAGGCCGCCAGCGCCAGCGCCACGGCTAACGTCGCCGCGGCGGTCACCCACCGGGCAAACAAAGACAACGGCGCAGCAGCGGCCTTGTCCGCGGCATCGGTTGAGTCGTCGGCAGACGGGCCATCTGCAGAGTCATCGTCCGATGGCGCCGCCGCCGCCGAGGTGCTGCTGGGCTTCTTCTTCTTCTTCTTGGGCCCTGCTTCTGGCGCAGGCGCAGGCGCGAGGTCCGCCTTCTTCGTCTTGAACAGCTCCTTAGGCTGCAGGAACTTGTCGACGGCGTAGGCGGCGAACGGGTCTTCGTCCTTGATGGTGGCCTGGATGGTGGAGGTGACGACGGTGGTGTCGAGTGTGACGGTGTCGTCCTTGCTCTCAGCCTCGTACGTGTAGTCCTTCTTGGCGTCGCTGGTGGTGGCGAGCGTGGTGACCTTGCCGTTGTTGGACTTGAGGAACTGCATGGAGCAGTAGTTGGGGACGGCGTGGTACAGCAGGATGGCCGTCTTGGCCTTGGCCGTCAGGTTCTTGAACTTGGGCATGAACGCCGCCACCGCGGCGTCGTCGGGGCAGAAGACGGTCAGCGCCGTGTCCTTGGTGCCGTTCAGGGCGTCGAACGCCTTGGCGTCCGCCGCCAGCAGGCCCGCGAAGCTCTTGCAGTACTTCTTGGAGAGGACGTCGGTGAGGTTGATCGGCGCCGGCGGCGCCACGGGCGCCTCCGCCTCCGGGGAGGAAAGGACGCCGCTCACCTGCAGCACCGAGTAGTCGTAGCGGTGGCTCTCGATCTGCTTCACGTAGGTCACCGGCTTCACGCTGTCCGCCGCGTCGTCCACGATGAAGGACACCTTGCCGCCGCGGTGCTGCGTGATGTTCACGTAGCCTGCCATGCCGGGGGCAAATCCGGATCGCTGCACATCACATCGATAGAGGAGCATACGTTATTTCACTTAATTCAGTGCCAGGAAATTAAATCAAGTGAAATTTAAGTTGCCTGCATAGACAGTCCCAACTTTGATGCACCGACCACGGATAAACAAATTCTGTATCAAAATATATTACACGAAGAATCTAATGAAACAAGCTTAATAATGTTAGACTGCTCACAGCCTTTATTGGTGCTAGAAAAGAAATTCCAAATGCCAGGAACCATATATATTTTTTTAAAGTCCAGGAACCATATCTAGTCAGAGTGGGACCCAAGTAACCAGAACCATCCCCTTGACCCTTTCTTTCAGGTTTTCTGAAAAATGTTTCTTTTTTATTTGCTCAGGACCAACGAGAAAAAAGAATGATTCTCCGATTTTGTGAGTTTTTTTTTTCATTTTTAGTCTGCATTGAGTGAACTTTTTTCCCGAAAGAGTGCACTCGGTGTCGGTGACTTAGAGAACGGTAAAAAAGCGAATTTGAGCTGGCCCGATAATCCAGAGATTCCACAGGTGAAAAATAATTACGTTTCGGGAACCTTGTGATTTGTGCATTATGTCGCCGGAGAGGCCAACACGTGCACGTGCGTGGGCACCAACTTCAAAAGCGAGCGACTTGTGGAGTTTAGGGTTGCATCAGGTTCCACAAGCACTAGTTATGAAAAATTGAGCTTTCTTAATTGAGATAAAATTAAAGGCCTTCTTTTTTTCTCAAAAGACAAACAAAAGTAGTAAGATTATAATCCAAATTTGTGATGAAGCAGACCAATTAAGCCGCTTTTTTTAGATTACCCAATTAAGCCGCTTTTAGCACAACGGCAGTCGGCAGAGAGAAAAAAAGAGTTTTGTAAAACTTAAACAAAAACGATGCCCATGGAAATGGCAAAAAAAAAAAAAAAAAAAGCCTGTGGTAGAGGAAAGTAAAAAAAATTATTGATGTCAGGATTTTTTTTTTTTTCAGAATGGCTGATACTGCAAAACAGTCCAAAGCTAGAACCTAGAAGCAAACAAGAGCTTGTATTGACGCGGCAGACTTTTTTTCTTTTTGAAAACTGTCTAATGACGCTGCAGTGCAGATCTAGCTAGCAACAAACAAAAAATACCGAGCGGAGCGGTGGATTTATGGGTAGTGGCCAGCCGGAGTTAGTACCTGGAACAAGGTGGATGCGGCGGTGGCGGCGTGCGACAGCTGCTTGAGCTTCTTGTCGTCGTAGTAGTCGGCGACGACGTGCAGCTCGAGGATGTGGCGGATGGTGCCGAGCGTGTAGTGGCCGCTAGTGAGGTCGCCCAGGTCGCCGTTGGCCACGGCCAGCACGGTGATGGTCCGGTCCCGGTTGATGTCGCCGGCGAGGTGCGTCTCGTTGAGCAGCTTGCAGAACTTGGAGAACTCGTCGTGCTTCCCCAGGATCTCGAGGATGTCGAACCCTTCCACCGCCACCGTGGCGGCGCACACCGCCAGCACCACCGCCGCCGCCGCCACGGCCAGCCGCCGCCGCCGCCGGTCCATCGCCAGCACTAATGGAGGGTCGGCGGCGGGCGAGCTTTGGCTGGAGCTAGCGGATGGATGGATGTGGGGGGCAGCCGGGCAGGCAAGCAAGGGGAGGTAGTGATGAGTTCGTGAGTGGAGAGGAATGGAGTGATGGTGGTGGAGCAGGTAAGTGAAGTGTGGGGTAATGTAGTTAATGCCAGCCCATGTGCAGCCTGGCAAGCGTCGCGGTGTTTAATTAATGCCCTTGGAGTTTGGGGATAATTGCGGCAAACGCCATCGTCGGTCGTTGTGTGGGTGGCCATGACTGGTTCGTGGTTTCAGTAGTCGCGAATCTAATTGAAAGAAGGAGTTGTAAATCAAGAGCCGTTTTTTTACCTAAGGGACAAATTTGGGTATAAATGTATATTTTTTTATATTTATATATATTAGCATATATATATAAAAGTATATATATAAAAAGTAACGGAAAAGAAAGGATAGAGCTGGTGCGTTTCGTAACGCGGTCAGCCAGCCAGCGGTGAAGACGAGGCCAAAGTGAAAGCCAGAAGAGGCAGCAGGGTCTTCCACCGACACACCCTGTCCGGGTACGTCTAAAAAAATGCTGGGCGGGCGCAGGATGGATGCTATTCCTCGCTCCTCCCTGGGAGAATGGGATGATCTCGCGGTAGGTAGGACGTCGTCCTTTCAGATGGGGCTGGAAACCTGGAGCGTTCCGCCGCGCTCCGGATGACACAGCAAGCGTCCAGCAATGATAGACTGATTATTGATTGAGACTAGAATGATTTCGTCTTCAACAACCTTGTAAAAAAAAAAATGGTTCGACCCAAAAGCGTTTTTTATTTTCCGTGAATTTATTATTTATCTAAATTGACTAAAATATTATAAAAATTATAGAAATAAATAAAAATTGTAAAAGTACCAAACAAGATTTGTTAAACTCTACACAACTAGCACTTCATGCTAAACACATAACATCATATGTTTTAGTGTAATTTTATTGCTATACATGTAGATCTAGATTCCTCAAGAGTTTTTTTGTAAATAATTAAGTCATTTTCTTTATTGAAACTGCTATGAAATTTTTATACCTTACCCATACCGTACATAAAATAAAACGCTTGATTAATATTACCTGCTTTAGATCCAAAAAAAAAAAAATTTTGCCTACACATAAATATCACCCTGCATATTAAATATTTCTTTCTCCATAATAAAATATAGCCAAAGTAATATGATAGTTCTATTTTGATACCTAAGATAATATATTACTTAAATAATAGAAGCTTCCAAAATATATACGAAAGGCAACAACGCTGCAAACCATGACACCTATGTGAAAATAACAAAGCGATGAATTTGTCCTAACTATGTTGCTTAAAAAATTTATGCCTCTATCCATACACAATTATTATTAGCCCACATATGAAATAAAATCTGCAGCAACTACAATACTAGTATGATGAAATACAGGCTCCATGCCTTTTTTCTAGTGAGATAATAATAGATGATATATATTTATTTAATTATTTTATTTTGTAAAATGCAATAAAAAAGAAAGTTTTATATAAAAATTATTGTTTTAAAAATGATTGATGCATGCGTGATGGTGGATATGATAATTTTTTTTTTTTATTTTGCAAGTTTGGACTTGATATATACTATTTTGATTGCAATGTAATCTTGCATGTGACTTGATACACTTAATTTGCATGTGTACCACGAATGATTACGTGTTGTCGTAGGTTGCCCAGACGTGCATACCATCATGCCATGTGATACGGGTTTACGTGTGCGTGTCTGTATACGCGCGCGTTTCAGGTGAGTGGGTAACGTGTTACTACTGCATGTATTACCGTTTGCAACTTTCGGATCCTGTAAGAATACACTTCATTTTATCAGCGAATACAAATCGAACACTACGAACTCGATTTACATTCAGATATCGACTTGATTTTGAAGACAACAAATATCCATTTGCTTTATCGAATGTGTTTTAATAGAACTAAACTGTGCATGTAGAAATTTAAAATATGACTAAAAAAATCTTGAAACCAATTTATAACCAAATCTCTTTGATTCATTAGCGGACCCAGCGTCGGATGGGAGCCTGCGCAAACCAAAGCTGCCCATAAGACCACGTATTTTTTAAGCTTGCAATAAAGCACGGTACGATAGTTTCATCAGCTTACGCTGGCACAGGAGCTCGGGCGAGTACCCAGGGTCGCCAGACCCTGGGTCCACCAGTGCCTTGATTTCATATATTAGAAACTCTGGCAAATAACAAGACCAGACCTAGTAAGCCTTTAGCATAGTCAAAACAGTGGCTTCAATTTAGAATCTATTGGTGTTTTTCTGTCCCAGTTTTTTTTAACATAAATTCGTGCCCCAAATTTTGGCCAAGTCCATGTTGGGCAGTTTCAAGGTTGGATGTTTGGGCTATTGTGGTTTCTACTATTAAGTAACAACTCTTTTTAAACCCTCACTACTAAGAGCTGTACTTCCTTTATTCTAATTTATAAAACGTTTGATTTTTTTGACACCAAATTTAATCACTTGTTTTATTCAAAAAAATTTTATGAAATATCATTTTCTTTGCTATGGTTTGCTTTATTAATAAAAGGTTTTGAAGAATGACTTAAATTTTTCTATTTTTATTTAAATTATTTAATAAGGCAGTGGTGAAACTTGAAGAAGAAAAAAAAAAAATCAAACGTCAGGATGGAGGAAGTAGTACTCTTTGAGAACACTACTACAGATTTGATTATGGGTGACACCACAGTTTTATTAACCGTGGCGGTCACTCGAGTCAACCGCCGCCGTTAATCCCAAACATAGTACAACGCCAGCCCGGTAAACAACCGCCACGGTTAATATATTAACAGTGGCGGTTAATGTAACCAACCGCCACAGTTAATGTATTAACGGTGGCGGTTAGTTATAACCGTAACGTCACGTTTAGTGCAATTAACTGTGGCGGTTTTTTATAAGGCGCCGCCATGGTTAATTACTACTACAAATCCCATGCTTCCAATGTACGGTTCCTAGCTACCTTCTTCTTCTTCCTGCCGGCCGGCGGTTCGATCTACTGCTACGGACGACGAATGGTGGGGGTGCATTTTGATCTTTATTTGCACAAATGATCACCTCAAATTTATAGTTTAGACTTATATTTAAAGGAGGAGCTATCGTGATCGAGGAGAGCACACATCCAAGAGGTTTGCAAACTTTTCCTCCACCTAATTTTATGCTTTTCTCTTCACATTTTTACATGTAGTAGGACTCCATTTCAATATTTGGAGAGTATGAACATTCATCTTAAATTTGAAGTTTGGATTGTATTGAGAAGTAGCTAGCACACTAAAGAGAGTAGCCTAGCTAATTTTCTCCACTTTTTTCTCCTTTTGTTTTTACTGCTTTAATTTCCATGTCAGAATAGTATGAACATACATCTTAAAATTTAAGTTTGGATTGGATTTGAAGTTAGAGCACATCCACAAGAGGTTGCAAAATTTATTCCACCTTTTTGTCCTCTTCTTTTTTCACTTTTGCATATAGGATTACGCTGTACTTATAGTTTCTATGTTGGAGTATGAATTGGTTCACCTCAAACTTTTAATCTTTTGACTTCGTTGGATATGAAGGAAGGGCACACCCAAAAGAGGTTGTTGCATGGAGCGGTTCAAATGGATGGACCAGACGTCAAGGGTGCACGATGATATGACCTTCTTTAATGAGGTAAAAAAGTTCATGGCCGCCGCAAAGAAACATCGACTCAGTGTGAAGCGGGAGACCACCATATGTCCATGTAAAAGTTGTGCGAACAAGAAAGCTCATCCGCACAATGTGGTGCAATCACACCTGATGCGGTATGGTTTTGTTAAGGATTACACGGTCCGGACCTATCATGGGGAAATTGAAGTTCCGATTGCCGGTCCATCGTCCTAGAGCATACTGTCGACTATTTCTCGATGCGACCGTGGAGGACAACCCTCGGTGGCATCGGTACCGTGTTGGTGAAGATGATGGCGGGGACCAAGCCCAAGACATAGCCGATGATGATGGCCGGGACCAAGAAGGTGAGCCTGCATCCTCCAACCGGATGACGTGGAATTTGTGGAGTCCATAGTGAACCGCTACGACGAGGATGATATTCTATTCGGTAATGCGAGGTGGTTGGAGAATTTTAGAGAGATGAAGCAAGCGAAGAATTGATCCGTTGTACAAGGATTGTCCTGGAGAAGTGGATCAAGCCGCTGCTTTTAACCGCACATGCCGATGTTGAAGGCTCGTTTTGGTTGGTCGGACACGAGCTTCAACGAAGCTACCGCATGTCCTTGGTGATGCGTTCCCAAAGGATAACAAGGTGCAAGCCAACACGTATCGGGCGAAGAAGCTGATTCGGCCAGTTGCCCTAAATGTTAAGAAGTTTGATGCCTGCCCTAACCACTGTATCCTGTATCGGGGCCAGTATGAGAGTTTCCAAAGCTGCCCGCACTGTGGCTTCAGTCGGTACAAGAAGAATGCTGGTTGTCGGGCGGATCCGAACGATGGGGGGCCCTGGGATGGGTCTAAGAAGAAGGTGGCCAAAAAGAATCATGCAACACAGGTCTCGTCTAAGGTGGAGGAGGAAGAAGAGGGATACATGCGGAGGAGAAGTCCTGCCCTATCAGTGTGGTACCTTCCCGTGATCGATCGGCTACGTGCTCTATTTGGGAACCCCGAGGATGCGAAGCTGATGTCGTGGCATGCATCTAGTGATCGTGATAAGTTTAAGGGTGATGGCAAGCTGCGACACCCTTCCGATGGCGAGCAATTAGGGAAGCGTTTCGATAGCATGTTCCCCGAATTTGGCAAAGAGGCAAGGAACGTCGTTCGCACCGAGTACCGATGGGATGAATCCATTTGGTGACCGAAAGCAAAGACGCCAAAGACTTGGCCGAATATCCCGACCATCTACAACCTACCTCCCTATCTTTGTCGAAACGGAGGTACCTTATGCTTACCATGCTTATTTCAGGACCAAAGCGGCCAGTGCAATGATATAGACGTGTTTCGAACTGTTGATGGAGGACATGCGCACACTCGGGAAAAAGGGGTCAAGATGATAGATGCAACCACGGGGAAGGACTTCACTCGAAAAGCCATCATCTTTGTCACTATCACCGATTACCACGGTCTTTTTTCACCGTCGGGGGCATCAAAGGGAAAAGTGGTTGCGTAGTTTGCATCGACGGTACCGCTATGCTTACCTTAAGGGATCCAAGAAGATGGTGTACATGAGGCACGCATTTATGGCTTCCCAAGGGCCACAGTACCGAAGACGTGAGATGAACAATTACTTTGACAACAACGATGAACCACAACTTGACATACCTGAACCAACGAGGTACGGGGAAAAAGTTTTTGGCATCGTAAAGGACATGGAAGTCGAGTTTGGAAAGAAGAAAAAAGGTGAAGAGGGGACCAAGAAGCCGAGGAAGAAGAGAAAGCGTGCTGATGATGATAATGACGAGGAGCAAGAAAGAACCCCTGTCCGCGTGCCTTTTAAGAAAAAATCATGTTTCTTCAAGTACCTATCGTATTGGAAGACCTTGCATACACCCCATGCGATCGACTGCATGCACTTGGAGAAAAATGTATTTGACAGCACGATCGGCATCCTGCTAGACATCAAGGGGAAGACAAAGGATGGATTGAAGTCAAGGATGGATCTTGTCAACCAGGGCATCAGACCAGAACTTCACCCGCAACCACTGCCAAACGGTAAAGTTGTCCTCCCGGCGCGACTTTACAACCCGACAACCGAGGAGAAGAGGAATGTGTGTCAGTGGCTTCGGGGTGTCAAGGTTCCCACCGGTTTCTCTTCCACCATCA
Source organism: Chrysopogon serrulatus (assembly GCA_015844335.1). Taxonomy (NCBI): domain Eukaryota; kingdom Viridiplantae; phylum Streptophyta; class Magnoliopsida; order Poales; family Poaceae; genus Chrysopogon; species Chrysopogon serrulatus. Next base: position 66,757 of record JADLZL010006885.1, on the reverse strand, counting down.
AGAGTCGGGTCTCGATGAAAGACCTCACATTGACGAACTACAACTCACACGACGGTCATGTTATGCTACCGTGTTCCCTTCCAATTGTTATCCAAGCTATCGGTCCGAGTACGTGAAGATGGTCATCACACGCCCGGGCTACTTTTTAACCGCATCACCCGTAAGGTCATCGACAAAGCTGACCTACCATCCTTGAAAACCTTCATCGCGGAGACTCTTTGCCACCGGAGATGTGCTTCCCCCATCTTATTTTGATATTATGCCTCACTTGATGGTGCACATGGTGGATCGAATCAGAATTGGGCCCGGTGTACCTACACCGGATGTGGACGCATTTGGCGCCTCATGTCGACCCTTAATAGATATGTGCTTAACCGTGCTCACCCGGAGGGCTCTATGATAGAGGCATACACAACCGAGGAGTCTCGTGGAATTGTTGCACAAAATACATACGAGATGGAAGAGCGATTGGCTTGGCCGTCCATCGTCATGAAGGTAAAACCGCAGGGATGGGGTGCACGGGGAGGAAAGTACGCACCGATGTAGCGCACACAACCGTGCAAGAAGCTCATTACGGTGTATGTCATCAATTAGTGGTCATGGAGGACTACGTTGCACAACACTTAGATGACATAAGAACAGCGCCTAATGCACCCAACACGGAGGCCTTGGTCCGAAACAACACAAGATGACTTTCACAAACTTGGCTTAAAGAGCACGACATACCCCGTCCCGTAAATAGCAAAAAATGACTCCAAACCGGAGTATGAGATCGCTAAGAGGCTTGCGTTCGGCCCTTCTACCCGGATCACCACGTGGCAAGGGTATGATATCAACGGATATAGGTTTCACACAAAAGATAAAGATAAGAAAAGCGCGGCACAAAACAGCGGTGTTCGATATGAGGCTATCGGCGACTCGACAGGGGCAAAGAAGATCATATTTTGGCCGATTGATGAGATATGGGAGCTTGATTACGGGGGGTAACCTACAGTAGCCATATTCCGGTGCCGGTGGGTCAAGCCTAGAGGGGTTGCCGTGAATGACTATGGGCTAACCACCGTGGAGCTTCGGAAATGTCGGCTACAAAGATGACCAGTGGGTATTAGCAAGCCGGGTCGCATGTGTCGCCTACTATGGGGTTCCTAAGGGCAAAAAGAGGCATGTGGTTGTGTCGGGAAGCGAGGGATCGTGGGAGCCGACGGGGGTCCGAGCCCCCAAAGAACACAACAACTATGGAGAGCACGACCTTTTACCGAGCATCCACAAAAGATCAAGCTCATCGAATCACGCTTCAACAAGTCCAAGATGATGCCCCAGGCCCGCAAAGATGGTGAGAAGAAGACAGTGGGAGCGCTGCAAAGAAAAGTGATCTATTTTTAATATATTAATGTAATAGTAATTTTATCATGATGGTAAGTTTTATAATTAACTTAGTATGACAATGTGGTTTTTATGAAGTATTATGAACTACTACACTACTGGTAATATGATTTAGTCGATAATAAGCAACAATCCTCCGCTTCAATCCGCCTCGAATCTAAATTGCAGCACCGGACGCCACATCGGACGCCGACCAAGAATAGGACGCGTCCGATGACTTCCCAATGAGCCCTAGCTATCACCACTGAAGTATGTCATCGACGATAAACAAGACGCATGCCGCGTCCGGGAATTTTGAGTCGGTGCGTCCGATGCAAGTTTTCAAAATGAATTCTAACCGGCCGCCACTCATCGGACGCTGCGTCGCGTCGGGCTGACCGTTATTCGGACGCGTCCGACGAGTGGGACCAGGCTTTCAAACCTCTCGTATTGCGTCCCGACGCTTGTAGCACCGTCCGATATCCGTCATCGGACGCCGTGGTGTAGCAGCGACGCGCTATGTAGAGAGGGCTGGATCGAGCATCGGACGCGTCCGACGTATCTTCAACGGACGCTTTAACGCCACCGTGGCGGCTGGCTTCACACCACCGCCACCGTTGATCCCTCCTGCATATAACCGTTGCGCCGCCTTCCTTCTTCCGGGAAGTCTTCACGTCGCGCCATACCCCGACCCCGGGCGGGGCTGCCGCCACCATCCCGAGCCCCTAGCGCCGCCGCCGCCATCTCGAGCCCTCTTCCGCCGCCGCCGCCCGCCACCATCTCCCCCCAACCACCGCCCCGTCTTCAAGCCGGGGCGCCGCCATCTTCAAGCCGGGGGCGCCGCCATCCCCCGCCCCCACCAGATCCGCCGTCTTGAAGCCATTGCCGGCCAGCCGCTCGTCTCGGAGGTATGCCAAATGCAGATGCTATTTTGGCACACGATTAAGTTCTAGTGCCGATTTAGTTTTTGAGAGTTCATATGGACCTAGTGTATTTAACTCTAAAGTAAATGTCATCTATCAATATCTAAGCATAGCATAAGTTTAAGCAAAGAGCATTGAACATAAGCCTAAGGTTGGAGCTTAATTTTCCATGAGTCCGTTGCCCACACTCCAAAGCTATAAGTCATGAGCATGCTCATAATGGAGAGCAGTCGAATGACCAATATAAGTCAAAACTGCAGATTGGTACATGTTTTAGTTTACCTATTCAATTGAGTGAGGGTACAACCGATATGACTCTTCGAATCCAAGGAGTAGCTCATGCCTCATCCATCATGCTCAGTGAAATCACCAATAAAAAATTGAAATGGTTGGAGGTATGCTGCCTAACGCTCTAAGTCACATCCAATCCTTGTGGTTATCTAGTCGTAACACAATACTAGGCTTATCATCCCCGTCCATGGCAAGTGGTTGGTACAATATAGTGTCAACAGATGTTGGTCATCTGAGATCTCATGTCATGACTCCTGACCCTACTCCTTGTCGAGCCTCGAATGACCCTACCCTTGTCGACCCTTGACCACATCCATTTTCGTGTTCAAGTTTTCTCTTTTCTCCTTATTTGTGCTTTATTATACATGATTATGTGTGCTTCATTTCATACATGCATGAACATGTCTAGCTGGTTGCTTATTGTAAATATCAAACTATTTTAATATTTATAATCAACAATGCAAAAACACTAATCATATTCGATCATATATAGCTACTTATGTGTGTTTACCAACTAAACATGTAATATTATTTCTTTGTAGTTGTGTTGTTGACAGTCATTTGTTCCTTCGTTTGCGTGAGATGGCACATTTCAACCGTCAATACCTCACAATCTTTGACGCCACCGAGGTCGACATGTATAGTCCAAGTGTCTACGGCCGCTTAGTGCTTCTCAAGGTGCCTCCAAGTGCATTCGCGTACTTCGACACCACTATACCGGGTGAATCACAATGGCGCATACATCACGCAATACAGCGGGAGTCGGGTGTCGTCATTCCCACAGCCAATATTATGAGATTTGTTGCTGATTTTGTGTGCCTCACCAGCTCCAGCGAGGATTTCAGCCGCGTCCTTGCATCCCCATTCATTCAAGTTGGTGAATTCTATCTTCCAATCATGCCGTGGACGCCCTTGTATGGTTCCGGCTTATTCCCCTTTGATAAAAGAATACCCGATTTCACAACACCAACTAGACCCCCACTATCATCACATTTACGAAACTTTGACATCGACCTTGTCATATCTGGCATGCCACCGCATATTTACCTCCCCGCATCCTTATGCGTCTGAGAGAGAGTCCTTGCAAACATCTGTCACATTTATAGTGTCCAACCGATTAGACAAGAACTCTCATATTCGGTGAGGACATATGCACCGAAACCAGCTATCCCTCTCATTGCTACTTTGTAGCCATCATGGAAAAAACTTGAAGGTCGTGATGTCCCGCACATGTGGCCACTTTGGATTGATGCAAAATACCATCCGCCCCCCTACAAACGTGGCGGTTGTGAGACAAAATTATGGTAACTGCAGTTACAACACAACATTGCTTTTGTTAATGTTACATTGTCCCCTCTAACAATTGTCACTCTCATTGCAGCCACGGACATAATCCGATACACATTGTACCCGCAACCCATAGATGAGAACACCGAGAACGATGCGGGGGACTTCGGACAAGGTGGTTTGCAAAGAACAACAACTCCTACCCCGGATTGGTGCTCCCATTATTCAATCACTCACCGGTTCATCAGAAGGAGATTCCATGAGATCCGATGGAACCGAGATAGCCCCTCAAACACCAGGTGATGACACCGAGATAGCAGAAACACAAAGCCAAGAATGTACCGACGTCGATGGTGTCACCAATGCAGCTGCCTCTTGAGACACTAGAAGCGGCAAGGCCTCAATAAAGTTGGACCTGATGAATTTGAACCTCGATATATTTGAACTTCTTATGTATTTGAACTCGTGGTTGTGTTTGAACTTGTGGTTGCGAACTTGTGATGCATTTGAACTTGTCGTTGCTAAGTTGTGATGTATTTGAATTTGTGGTTGTCTTTGAACTTGTGGTTGTAATATAAATTTGTTTAAATTATGTCTTCCACGTAGAACTTAGCTAACTTGGTTAAGATAACCGCCCCAAAGTGTGGGAACATGCTTAACCAAGGATCAGACGTGACAAGTGACTAGTTTGAAATTCATGTATTGCATTGCATATGCAAATGTGATGTTTTTGTCGCCTCTTTTTCAATTTAGTTTGAGCGTGATCAAATGGCATCATAAGGGGGCATGTAAACCATTACGCCCAAAGCGATAGGGGGCATTTGACGCTTCTATTGGTTATATACCATATTTGGTGGCCGTACGATGTCTCCTCGTTCGCTCTTATCGCTTATTTTGGTTAAAAAAACATCTAAGCCTCAGGCAAAATATTTTAAAATTGAGAGTTTGAGGGAGACATCTCAAGCCAGTCCAATCTGGTGGTTATTTGGCTCTTTGATGGTTGGGACTTGGTTGGGAAAAGTTGCGTCGAAGTTGCATTGGAAAACATGCAAAATTAAAGCATCGGACGCAAAGATCGGACGCTACGGGGAACATAAGTACGCTGTCCCGACGATCGCAGAAAAGGATGGGCGTGAAGGCAAAGATCGGACGATGAATGCGACGACGTGCGTCCAAAGAATTAGCGTCGGTGCGTCCGGACGATCGCTTTTGATTTCAGCCGAACTAGCCAACCGCTTCATCGGACGCCGGCCTTGTCCGATGCCGGACCACCGACGCGTCCCCGGTGCTCGAGGTCGGTTTACAACCCTCTGAGTTGCGTCCGGAGTTTCCCGGCGTCCGATGAGTGCCATCTAAGCGTCGTCCGACGCTATGTTGAAGACCGGGGAACCGTTTCTCATTTAATCGACCGGTGGGGCCTCTTCCTTGCTCCTTCCTTCTTAGTAAACCGCCCGCCGCCGCCCGTTCTTCTTTGTCCGCCCATGCGAACGCCGCCCGTCTGTGCCTGCCGTACCCCATCGTCCACTCCGCGCCTTCGTCTCCCGCCTCCGTTCCACCGCGCCACCGCGTCACGCCCCGCTCGCTTTGTTCTCGCGCTCCGTGTCGTGCTCGCCCGCGGTCACCAGCCTTCGCCGCGCCCGTCTCGGCAGCGCCACCGCCAGATTGGTCGCTACGCCGCCGTCCGCCATTGAAGCCGTCGACCACTGCATCCTCCTCCACGACTCCAGCGGCCCCTCTCCTGCTTGCCACGCACGGCTTTCTCTTCCTTCTCCTCTCTGCGTGGTAAGCTCCCCACCATTCCCTCAAGGTGTTCATCAAAATGCCTTAATGTCTATCATTTGCCGTTGACATGTCGTTTGGCTCAAGTGCTTGGCACATCATTCGCTGCGTTGTCCCACGTTTGTCGTGGTGCCCCCGCCGTGTCGAATTGCTCATCTCTTCGCAGGTTCTCGCTTATCTCAGGTACCAAACCCCTCCTCCATATCTTACCTCCTCCCGAGTAGGTTTTTCTCATCTCTAGTCATATTACATGCTTATATATATATCCTTCCCATTCCTATCTTGTGCAAATGAAGTCGGGTTGGCGAAGGGGCGCTTGAACTCCGTGATGATGGGTTCTTTTGTCCTTGTCCCCATGAGGTGCAAGAACGTCGGTGGTTCCCGGGGTGACGAGTCTCCACCTCGTCCTCGTCGGCCCGGTAAGCAGCCGATGGTTGAGCAGCCGAAGAAGAAGAAGAAGCGGACTCGAGATCAGCGTGACGCAGATGCAGCTCTTGCAAAGGGCCGATGCACAGAGGCGCAGAGAGGGGCTGGTCTCCACATTGGTGGCCGCCGTGTGAGGCTTGAGGGCCGGAACAGTTTTCTGAGAGGCACGGAGGCCGCGACAAAGCAGAGACCGAGTCACAGAGGCGTAAGGTGCCGAGGAGCGATCGAGACAGCTCAATGCCCACCTAGGCGTTCCACTCGCACTCGTACCCCGGCGACACCACCAGAGCTCCAGCAGCCTGGCTCTGAGACAGAGGCGTGGTGCTCGTGCCCCTCGGGTTCCGCGTGGCCCGGATGTGGTTCACTATGACCTACGGAAGATCACCTCCAAGCAGGTTCAAAGCGCCCGACGTGTTCCGCTTGAGCGCTGGTTTCCTCCCGAGAGACAACCCGGGGTTCTCGGGGCTTTCACACTACTCTTCACGACGACTTCTACCGAGCTTACCAGCGCTCTCAGGTTTCGTTTGGAGGTCACCGTGTCTGCGAGGTTGAGAGGATTGTTGAGGTTGTAGGCGAGCACATTCGACCCCACCTGGAGTACCTTCCGGGGCTCGCCGACTTGCTTGGCCGGGCCGGCTTTGTGCGTGGAGTCCCGGATCCGAGAGTTCTACGCCACGCGCTTTGGATTGACCCGACCATGAGTTTATTCAGTTCAGCTTGAGGGGTGCCCCGCCGGATTGAGAGTGATCGGGCTCGAGAGGTTCTACACTTGACTCGCTACGGCACCAAACTTCACCAAATTGTGCTTTCCATAGATTGACCCTCCTCGCCCGCCCTCACGGTGGTATTCGCCCCAACACCGACGACGTTCGTCCCTTGTTTGGTGAGGGCTTTGGAGAGGGATCTAGCAGTGCACCAAGGATTTGATCCCCACCGCCGTGTGCTAGATTCAGTGATGAGGCGGACAGTTCTTCTCGAGAGGGGGGTACAGAGACGGTCTCACTTACCCGCAAAGGTGGGCTTCGCTCCACCTCGCCTCACGGCTTGAGTTCGATATTTGGGATTTGATGCTCGGAGATTCGTGGATGTCATCTATGAGGGTTTCAAGGGCAAGAGGCACTTACCGTGACGCTCACCGGCCGACTTCGATTATTCGACGGCACCGTGCGGCCAATGCCCGAGCCTGCCCTTTCAGAGTATCGTGGTAGCACCACTGACTTTCCGTCTTACGACCTCTCTCAGCTTATTCGGTCGTTGGCGCAAGCTACTCCTATCCAGCAGACCCGGAGGCCAGTGGTTCCTGAGACAGGGGCTGAGCAGGACGCCACAGTTCGTACTCTGGCAGAGACAGAGCTTGCACAGTTAGAGCAGCAGGAGGCACGGGGTGTTGAGGATGAGTTTGAGCTAGACCCGTCTGACAGTGAGGACGCCGACTATGAGCCTATTCCATAGATGCCCTCTCGTGCTCACGACGCCGAGGCCAGCAGCTTCTCACCCGACCCAGCCAGTTCTTGAGCTTCTCGACCGTCTCACTTCGGGTCGGCCAGCGCCTTGAGCAGGAGCGTCGTCGGGACCGCGACGTTGTGAGCGCTTCGGCTTGCGAGAGATTCGAGCCCGGCAGGGGCGCCTTTCAGCGAGAGCGAGGCTCTTACGGCGTGGCGCCCGAGCACAAGACGCCCGGCTCTTTAGTCTTATCTACGGTTTGGTGCGGGCCATCGGGATTCGAATCCCTCAGTGCGGATGACTCCAGCGTTACGGCCCTGGGCTTCGAGTCGACCTCGGCAGAGTGGAGTTCGAGTCTGCCGTTCCGGCTTCCACATGGCTTCGTTTACACACGAGGTCGATGGCCCCGGCTTTCAGCCAAGCGACTCACGCAGTTCAGGTACCACGGTTCACTCGGGGTCTCCGACAAGTACACCTCTCCTACTCGGCGAGGTTCCAGCCTCCTTGGTGCGTCCCCGGTTTCAGTCCCATTCACCACGGGGTTCACACCCCTCACTCACTCGGCTCACTCCCCGCCCACTCCGACTCTTGGGCGTCGTCAGATGAGTTGACCAGGTTGTCCGACGCCCACCGAGTCGGCCGTGGTCTCTGTTTCAGCTCCCGAGGTCGTGACAGCACCGGCACTACTACCGAGACTCTTCCTTCGTCGGTTGCCTCATCCGAGCCTCCTTTCGATCAGCCACCGCATACTTCTACACCTCCGCACACTTCGGTGGCGGTGATAGCTTCCGTGCCCGTCGTCGGCCTCCTTCTTCAGCTCCTACCTCGAGGCACCTATCACGAGAGATCGTGGCCGTGACTACGTCGGCGGTAGAGACCGGACCGGTGACGGTGGCTCCTTCTTCTTGATTTTGCACCTACTCCCGAGCCACAGTGGTCAGACCACCACCGTCGAGACCCAAAGAGGTTGACCCGATCACCGAGTCACCGAGTGGGCCCCCACCGCTTCTCCACCGACTCTAGAGACAGAGGGCCGGCCGGAGACTCGGCGGACTCCGAGTTCGGACTCCTCCACCGACTACACTCGGTTTGAGATGACACCTGGCTCTCCTCGGGACCCGACTTCGTCTGGCGATCCACCCCAGGACTCTTAGGTTTTGGTGCTTCACGCCAAATGGGGAGAGGGTCGACTATGATAGACTTAGGGGGAGCGTGTGAGGGGAGCTAGTTCTTTTGGTACTTTTGGTGTGTCATACACTTTCATGCATGCATACCATTCATGGTTTTGGTTTCATGTGAGATACTTGCTTAGATACTTACATACTTTTCATGGTGTGATATATCATATGACATGTGACATGTGGTTTGATTGTCCTCTCTACTTGATATTCTCTTATATGTTATGTCACTTGTCGTTGCTCATTTGCTCCATATCCTGTTCTATCTTATGATAATGGTTTTCATGCCCCCTTATGATGAAATCGTTTCGGTTTTTCAAAAGGATGGACGGCAAGGTTAATGATGCGTAGTTCCAAGTGTCGATGGAGTTATTTTGACACTTGGATTAGTTTGTAGGACGTTGTTTCTCCTTTAGCCGTACTATTAAGGGGGTGCAAGTTATTAGCTCGACCTATAGTCGTCGTGTCTAATGGTTAGGTGTGGTGCCTAATTGTCAAAATTAGTGCTAGACAGTTCTAGAATAGGCCTATGATTGATTGGAGTCGAAGCCATTCGCAAAGTGTTTGAAGCGGATGTGAAAGGAGGCGTTTTGCTGCATCGGACGCCCGTAGGAAGGTCAACGGACGCCGACGGCAGCGTCCGATTGAGTACGTGAAGTGCAGCAGATACGATGCAAACATCGGACGCCCGAAGGGTGTCACCGGGCGATCCTCCATACGTTGGACGCAACACGTAGAGGTTCGAAAACCTGCCCCGCAAGATCGGGACGCGCCCGGTGGTGGGGCATCCGACGCGCCGACGTCCGATGAGCGACTTGATGGCGGGGGACTCATTTGCAATCGACCATCGGGCCAAGCCAGACGCAATTTTATCGGACGCCTTGGCGTCAAGATCGTTCACCGTCCGATGATTCGTCCTCCCTCGCCTTATTCTTGGCCAGCGTCGGGACGCGACCGGTGCCTCCGTCGGAAGCGTCCGGTGCTTTATCAGTGGCGGTTCTTCTTGACCATCCGCCACGGTAAATGGAGGTATACACGACCACATCGTCGCGCCCGGGATTTTCAATCTCTCGGCTCGTCGACTTTGACCCCGAAGGGCTGCCAAAATTTGAACTCGCGCCGCCGAATCCAACCCTAGCGAGCCCTGTCGCCGATTCCAAACCTAGCTAGCTCGCGCCGCCGTCGTTTGCAACCCAAACGCCGCCGCCCATTCCAACCAGCGCCGGCGCCTATTCGAACCCTAGCGCCGCCGCCGATCGATTCCTCCCGAGGTGAGTTAGGAATCGTGAATGATAGAATCTTACGGGAAATTACATTCATGTCAAAGATCATTCCATGGTTTCTAAATAACATGTCAACATCCTGTTTGCTTATTAATTCAAGAAAGTGACCTGGTTAATGTGAATTTTTAATCCTCTATATTTGTTTGTCTTGTAGGTCTGTGGTTTCACTAACGTATCCTTTGTAAGTTAATCCAATAATCTTTTAGATAAACATATAGATGCTAACTGTGTTCCATTTGATGCTAACTGTACATTTCAGCTTGGCTTTGATTTCTATCCTATTGATCATCTCTAATTTAGTGCTGCACTTCATCATTCACTTTGCTAGCTCTTGATTTGGCTCATAATATTCTTGGATACATCATGAGATGAATGGAAATGCTCACCACAGGCATAACTTTTGCACTTTGCAGGGCCCCTTCATTTCTGGTCTTACACATAATTGTTTTTAATTGCTGGATAGTATTGCCAAAGCTCAATGGAGTTGCAGATGTATATGAGCATTTTGTAAGTCCAATGTAAATCAACAAGTTGTAAACATCTGGTAATTTGATGATTCAAGTAGGCCTGATGATATAATTTCAGCTACACAGAGATACATGGAGCAAATTGGATTGAAAACAGTTCAATGTGTTCTAAAAATTTGCATTGGGAGGACATACAAATCTGTGGCCCACTTAGATTACATTGAGCTGTATTTGTCTGCATCTTTGAATATGCCTATAAAATTTACAAATGGGACACATATGTCTGCACGCACTGTAGTCATTAGGTTTCTTAGCTATTTTTCAATATCTTCTTTTGGAAGTTTGATTTGCATGATGAGCCGGTGTGCCGTTACCATGGGCACTACATTATCAATTTGTATTACGTGTCACCGTGGCATTAATACTGATCGCATGAGAATTATACTATCTATAGAAATAACAAAAAAAAAAAAAATAATTATACCACATGTTGAATGGTAAATGCTAACTTGGTAAATTATGAATGGAAATGGTGTCTTTTGGTTGTTTTAATTTGTATGTTCAAGTATTGTCGTTGCGTTAGCACGGGCATTATACTAGTTGCTTTAAGTTTTTTTTTTAGATTGAGGACCAGGTTGAGTATCTAGCAAGATATATTAGATGAGATAACGCATAAGATTGCTTTAAGGTTTTTTTTTGATTGAGGACCACAATGTTTAATTCCGGCCTACCCCATTCAATTCCTGAAAGAATGGGTACAGCCAATATTACTTTGAGATTTCATTATAGCAGTCTATAGCTCCAAGCTCCTTACTCCTTTTGCTCGCACTACCAGAAAACTGAATATCTCTTGGCAGCTAATGAATTTCTTGAGGGTGAGAAAAATTTCAGTTCAAACTCTTATTGATTTATCTATTCTATAAAAGAGCGAAGAAATTTAAAATAGCTTCTCACCATGATCTCTTCTACCGACCTCAGTTCTTGTCCGTTAGATCTATTTAATTAGCCCTCATTTTTGTTATTTGTTATTTGTCTTTTTGTTGTAGCATGTAATTTTTGTATCCTTGTCTGCGAGTATAGAATATAATTGTAAATTGTTAAATGGGAAATTTGGATGTATACCATTAAAATATCCTAACTTTGGAGAAATAGCAGTGAAAGGTTGGTCCCTTGATGATGTCTACCATTTTGTTAACTTGTCATTCAGTCCGGCCTATGTTGAGACTAATAGACACTTACTTTTGCCGTGCAGTAGGTAGTAGACGTCAAGATCCAATGGAGGAATTCCCCCAGGAGGTAGATGAATGGCGTGACCCAACACCCGATAACAGTGATGATGACTCATCATCATCATCATCGAACGGGTCGAGAACCGAGTACTTGAGTGAGGAAGTAACACCGTGCCCACGAAGGACATTGCGTGCGGAGGAGGAAAATGATCCTTACTATGATCCCGGGCATATAATCCTAAAGATGGTACCACTACAAAAAAGGCCCGAAAAGGTATGTGCACGAAGTAATTGACCCTACGTGGAAGGCATTGTCATTTTACGGATAACTAATCTCGAGCTTTGACCATCTTAGATACCGGCGGTACACCTTCGTTTGGAGTTCGATGATGATGAGGAAGCGGCCGCTATGGTGGAGGAGCAACCCGTTGCTTCCATGAGCACTTCTTCCAACACCACTATGACCAAAGTGGATCAAAGAGGAAAAGGGGCCAACACGGGAGACACCACCGTCCGATGAGGTGCATGTCATACATCGATTGGGGGCGAATGGAGAGCCCCTAGCGCCAAGGGAAGTCATCGGTGTTTTCAGCAACCAATGCGCATGCCTCGTGAGGGAGAAGGTGGGGATTGCATACGCCGATTGGAAGGCAGTACCAGAGGACTTGAAGAAGCTCGTCGGAAGGAGATGCCGAAGCGGTTCACGCATCCGGTTGAGGGTTATGATGCGCAACAAGTGTAGGGGTCATGTGAATTACATAGCTAGCAAAAGCCTTTGCACGTTCCGGTACAACCTCCATAAGAATTATCTGCTGAAAAATAAGTCACCATTGGAGAAATATAACTTCCTCTCGGCTGAATCTTGGGAACGATTCGTTCAACGGTACAATACCGATGATTCAAAGGCCAAGAGCAAGAAGTTTACAGAGCTTGCGAAGAGAAACATGATCCCCCACCACTTGGGCATGACAGGGCTATGCCGGTAAAGAAGCCGATATGGCGGGAACAAGAGAGGGCGGCGGTTGAGGCGGGGCAGCCGATCCCGCATTTACGGTTGATGATGAAAGGGCAAGGGACTTCCTCTATGCCCGCCCGCCGAAAAAGCCAAGCCGGGCAAGAGCAAATTCAACACGCTAGAGGCCGAGGAGGCGGAGAAGAAGATCCCGGCGGTTGTTGCAGGAGAAGAGCGGAACATTTTCACCTCGCCGTGAGAAGGACGTTTCACCGAGGCGCCGGGAAACCTGTGAGCACCCAGGCCGCTGTTCGTGGGCGGCCGCGAGGAAGAGTTGGAAGACCGTAGATTCCTGGGCATCCAAAGACGAACTCGGGAAATCAAGGCAAAGCGTACAAGGAGAGGCTCGTCCCAAAGGGCCGTGATGAAGCGATCAAGGAGTTGGTCATGGGTCAAATTAAGGGCGTGTTCACAAGCAATGACCCAAGGATGCAGGAACTTCGAGGGCACAGATGTTCCCCGGCGGTCGGGCGTGGATGTGCCGTAGAGCTGCCGCATTCGCCTGTCGGGCGTACCTCTCATCGACGAGATCACCGAGCCATGCAATGTCTTGCTATTGATGCCGCATCGGGGGAGGATGAAGAGGAAGAGGGAAGTGGCCACAAAGAATGTTATATCCCGATGACCAAGCAACCAAGTATGTACGGTGACATGGAGAAACCGGCCGATTATGCCTTGGTGATTCCATCATGGATCGCCAAGGATTTGGCGACGAGGAACTGGACTATGAGACTCCCAACGGGTTAAAGTTCCTAAGAGGGGTCGTCGGGGAGGTAGTTACGTGGAATAAGACCGACATTATCATCGACGCGAAGACGCCGCTGTCCTCACATCCTACGCCTTCTAGCCGGGCTTACAATGATGAAGACCAATTGCAATGCAAAGGTGAGGATGACAATTCTCCCCATTACCCTCCTTTCGCCCGAAAGCAATCCACCCACCGGCGCGGGGGCAACATCGGGCCTTGCAACACCTCCAAGTGTTGAGAAGGAGATGAGGCAATCCCCCCCAGCGCCGATGAAGCCTACCGATGACGATGAAAGTGTTACTCGCCTCGACCCGGGAAACTTTTCCCCTGGCCGACAAAGGCTACCGACGATGAGATGAACGGGAGACGCCCAAGGCCTTGGGCAAGGTTTTGGCCACGGAGTTCACCTACACCACTAAGTCTCAAAGGTATGACTACAAGCATAGTTTTAGTAATTCCCTGTATGTAGGGGCCGGGTTGGTATTTTACTCTTGTGTATCTCCCAATGCGGGCAAAAGTCTCCCGTGTCGATGTGGGGGCTTTATGATGAATGCCCATACAACTACGAGCATGGAAAATTCATGTTGCCCTTGGGCTCCCTCGGGGGATGAGCCATGGGACGTAAGGAGGTTCCATGTCCGGTACATGGAGGCGGCGAAGGTAGGCCTCAAAGACTTCATTGTCGTGGTGCCAAAGGAGTACTTCCTTTTGGATAAGGATTGTAATGCCCCCCGTTGACTTCAAAGACCTGTACTACGTACTACGTCGGAAGGATCTTGACGTCTCTATTATCACCTTATTTGCACTGTAAGTTCACCACCACCTTCACACTTTTGTTGCATCGACGATGGTACTTTAGGAAGAATCTACTACTATTTGGCAAGCCTTCTTATCCTTGCGGGGATGCAGACCCATATATGCAAGCGGCTAGGCATAAACGTTGTATACGCCTCCCCGATGCATATTACTGAGAGAATCATCGCGGGTTATGAGGTGCCAGATGATCATCCCAACTTGGTGACTTTGACATCGGAAGCGAGAGCTCTTGCTCGGAAAAAAAGCGGCAGATATTTCGAGGGGTAATGTGGGAATGTATCTCAAAAGATGCATGAAGGCGGTCGGTGAAACTGTTGTCTCTCCGGCCGCCCACCGGTTCGGGTTAGTCTAAAGGATATACTTGTATTCAAAAGTTTGGGGACATTCACTTTCCATGTTTTGATATTCAAAATTCTGTATTGTTTGAATGGTGCGGCCGAGGCCTTGTGGGCCACTTGGATTACTTTCTTAATCTATCCTCGGGGACGGAAGGGCACTGTATATTGGACTCTTTGTACACTCCAAAGGAAGGCTACATGGAGTTCGAAAGGGTATTGAAATTGTAAGTTACTTTACCTATCCCATTACATGTGACTTATGTTTAATTTGGCACTGACATATATGTCATGCGTTTACACAGTGCTTTACAAAAAGTACTTGGAAGACCCCGAATGTGTTGATCGTAGATCGGAGGAGAAGAAGCCAAAGAACAAGCATAAATTGAAAATCGACGCAACTTTCCGGTATGTGTTTACCTGAAGCCATGCTTTTCAAGTATTTGTTCTTGCTCTATATGGTTGTAATTCATTGTATAATACATTTCGATGCGGTCTTGCGCGAAACAACCCTACGGATCAAATTTATGTGGATTCTTCGTTTGCGAACACCTTAGAGAGTGCCCCGAATATAGCAACAAATTGGAAGGTTCTCAAGGCGCGATGAAGAAACAGGATCCGAAAGAAATAGGAGACAAGCAAAGACACGCAAACCGTAGCGGACATATATGTAAGTTTATCCTGCAGGATTGCGTACTTGAAGGGGGTACGTTCTTTAATATGGAAAGCGATTATGCACTCGGCGAGAAGTATGAGAAGATCGTGAATCGGCGCACCAAGCTCCGGATCCGGGATTACAATTTCGCAGACATCTTCTTAGATGACAATGAGCCTTATCCTTAGGAGAAACACGACGGATCAGCCTACCCGGCTAAAAAAAAAAAAAATAGCTATATAGGTTAGGTCAGCAGAGGAGAAACAATACTAGAAGAAGTTTTAATTCGTATCTCACGTAGATTACCTTGTGGTGACTTTTGAATGATAAACTAATCAGTATGTATATATGTGGTTTCTACGTTTATGTTTAATTGCTCGGTTTCAAATTTGAATTCAAATTTCAGGGATGTACGTAAATTAGCTTGTAGTGACTTCTGAATAATAAACTAATGATATCAGTTTGTATATATGTGGTTTCAAATTTGAATTCAAATTTCAAATACGTAACGCAATTTTTTTTTAATATCAGTAAATTATTTATGTGGCGGTGGACTTCTAAGGCGCCCACGCTTGATGTATTAACTTGTGGCGGCTACACTCAAATAAGCCGCCATCTTTGTTAATTCATTAACCGTGGCGGCGTGGTTAAAGTAAACCGCCACTGTTAATACATTAACCGTGGCGGGGATTCCACCGCCATGGTTAATAGTTGATTAACCGTGACCTTTGCTCGGTGGCGGTTAAGAAAACCGCCACCAATAATGTATTTCCACCGCCACCATTAAAATTTCTGTAGTGGTGGAAGCTAACACGCAGAACAAATCAACCTTGTCTGAGCTCTTCTTGGCTTTCAAAATGGAGTTCAAAAACAGCAAAAGTTTCTGTGTTTGGGCGACAACTGAATTTGCTGAATTTCAGTTTCAGTTTACATGTACACCACTTTGGAGCTCTCTATCTTCTAATATGAACGTACCCGAGCTAGCCATGGACCTTCGAGCAAAGTTGTAGTCCTCGTGTAGCTCTACAGCCATGGCTAATTGGTTAAGTTTTTGGACAACTGAATCGGGAGATAGAGATGGGAGAAATGGCTGTTTCAGTCTGTCTTCAGACGTTGTGAAGCACCATCGCGCATGGGGACTGGGGAGTGGCCGGCAGGGCTCTCTCGTTCCACACCCGCCCTAGACCGCCGGTTCTTGCACGCTTGGCCGTTGGCCAATGCCGCCTTCGCCGGCGATAGAACGAGCCCCGCCACCGCCAAGGCTACGGGCGCCCAGCTGCATCTTTGTCGCGATGGCGCTTCACCCCTGCCGTCCCCGAGCCCAAACTCAAACCATAGATCCCCACGCGAGCTCCCTGGAACTCATGCGGCGTCTTGCGCCGGCAACCAACTTGCCCGAGCCGGCGAATCCGCTGTCGCCCGCACCGCCATAGCCGCGCCGCATCTCGAGCCACTGGCGAGAGCGCCGCCTAGCAAGACCGATGCGAGAGGCCGGGGTCGATCCCGCCCGATGCCGCCTCTCTCCCGGGGACCTCGCCGCCAGCGAGTTATCGCCGGGTCGAGCGCCGCCCCTTCTCCCCCTCACTGATCAGTGCGGTCGGGTTGGCCCACGGGTCCCAATACCCCAGCCCTTATGGTGTATAGACGGGATGCACCTGCTTAGGTAGTTTTTTTTTCTTTTTCATTTAAAGTTTAAATTCTGTGCGGAAAATGACTCAAACTTACACTACCGGAATCTGGCTCTTTGCCGAGTGTCAATTGCTTTGCCGAGTGTTTTTTTTTTCGGGCACTCGGCAAAGAGCTCTTTTGCCAAGTGCCAAAGAAAAAAACTCGGCAAAAAAAGCACTCGGCAAAGAGCCTTCTTTTACCGAGTGCCGGAAAAAAAAACACTCGGCAAAGAGTTCTTTGCCGAGTGCTTTTTTGGCACTTTCGGCAAAAAGGCCTCTTTTGCCGAGTGTTTTTTTTACACTTTCGGCAAAGATAGATTTCAGAGTATATTTTGGAGCAGTAAATTAATTTAAATAAAAAAATTTCAACTACAAAGTTGTATAACTTTTCAAGATCTACAACTTTTATTTTGGCCATTTCTTAATTTGACAAAGTAAAATTAAATCTATTTACAAATCTCACATATCTCTCTCGTAGTTTACTGAAACTACAAGAGAGATATATAAGATTTGTGAACAATGTTTCTACCACTATGTCGGATGATCAAATGACCAAAATGAAAGATGTAGGTGTTGTGAAATTATACAACTTTGTAGTTGAATACATTTTAATTTGAATTAATTTTGCTAACGAAAAAGTACAATCGCATTTCTCAAATTTGAAATTTGAATTTTTGAAAGTATCTCGGATGGAGAAACATCCAAAATAAAAGTTATAGATCTCGAAAAGTTATGAAACTTTATAGTTGACAACTTTTTCATTTGAATTTATCTTATCATGCGAAATCGCATATTCGAATCCGTTGAAATTTGAAATTCAAATTTTATAAACGACCTCGGATGGAAAAACTCCTTAAATAAAAATTATAGATCTCGAAAAGTTATAAAACTTTGTAGTTGACAAGTTTTTTATTTGAATTCGTTTAGAGTCTCAAACAAGCAATTTTCACTCAATTTTGCATAATATTTAGGGAACCCAAATGAAGTGTAGACACAAGTGACTGTGTAGTGTAGTGGTAGGGAGGTTCCGCGCGAGGGAGAGGTCATGAGTTCGAATCCCGCTCGACCTAAAGTCTCGAAAAATGCCACAAAAAATCCTGCTAGATAGAGAAGAATGGGTGTTGGTCGGTGGGGCCCTCCCCGATTAAAAAATTTTTTTGCTATTATTTTCGGGTTTTTTTTTTTTTTGATCTTTGCCGAGTGTCGGGCACTCGGCAAAGGCTTTGCCAAGTGGCCGAAAAAAAACACTCGGCAAAGAGGTCTTTGCCGACCAGTTCTTTGCCGAGTGGCCTTTGCTTGGAGTGCAACACTCGGCAAAGCCTTTGCCGAGTGTAATATGGGCTTTGCCGAGTGCATGGGGCACTCGGCAAAGAAACGAAATCCGGTAGTGTTACAAAATTCAAAACTTGAGCTAGGAAAGTTCAAAATCGATTATTAGTTTTATCTTCCAGTGCTCTACATGTTAAAGTCATAAAACTTGTCGTTTGACAACTTTTTGCATGCAGTACCATTTATCTAAGTGCTTGTTTAAGTTAAATGCATAAATGGAGTTATGTATGTCCAAAAATTGTGAACCCAAATTTTTTACATTCGTTTTGATCTACCGTTTATCAAAGTTTAATGCTTGTGAAAAATGAGATCTAGAGTTTGTAAGCATCACAAATCCATTTTCTGGTAACATGCTCTATGCAAGAAAATGGTGACATCTGTTGTTTAACACTAAAAAGTGGGCTGAACCTGTTTCTCAGTTACCAAGCTTGTTTTTCTTTTCCTTTTTGTATATGATGCTCTATTTGTCCAAATCTGATGAAATTTATGCAGTATTCTAGTTACAGCATGTATGTGTTGTTGTATTTTCTAGGCACCAGATTTGTATAGCAGATAGTCTTTTCCTTAGGTAATTAGGTTTGAGCAGGATTATAATATATTTGGGTTGCACAATAACTTGTCTAGCATGTTTAGGAGGTATCTTAACTGCTGTAGTTTTTGGAGCATTCAGAATTCTATCAGAATTCTATTTTGATGCAATTTCTTATTTTTCATTCCTGCTACTTGTTTGCTTGCCTAACTTTCAACCTTTTTCTATGAAGGGTTGTTTGATCATGTTGTAGTATCTTATGAAAACTTGTTGGTATGCTAAACATACCTGAAACTAGTATGCTTTAGTTGAAGTTAAAATGTTTGCCTTCTCTACCAGAGAAGATATATGCACCTGCTCAGTAAAAAAGGATTAAAATTTTAGCAACACCTTGCCGTGTTTATGTTATTTATGCTAAACTTGTTTCCTATGCTACTAGGGCTGCATGAATTCATCTTTGTTTGAGCATCATGTCATCATTATCTTGTATCTCTTATGCATTCCTTTTATTGATGCATCGCTTTCATACATATAGGTTCCGCGGAGGTAGTTCCAGTCGAGGAGGAGAGCCCTCAGGACTTGCCACCCAAAGGCAAAGGACATGCCCCTAAACCTAAACCACTTTCGGAGTGCCCGAACCACGGACCCTACCCTGCTCGACGACAACCTATCTCGCTGCGCCTGCACACTCTGTCACTGGTAGCCCAACCCCACTCAGTAGCCTCACCCATCACCTTATCTTCCACCTCCTGCTCCCGCTGTGGTTGTTTCACCTCGGTAGTGAAAGCTGGCTATGGCACATCAAGGAAGCTATTGTGTCACCCTAGACAATGCTTTGTGACCACCATGCCCTTTCTCCTCTCTTCGGCCTTTAAAAGGAGTCGACCCCTTCCTTGAGACCATAATTTCCACCTGGCTATAAAATCCACTGCCATCGGGCCTCAGTCACTGTCAAAGATCACATCCACAAGGTTTGCAAGGTGGTAACACGTCGATAGAGATGGATCTCATTGTTTTTTCACTGTGTTTTGTGTGAGCAATAGCTCACCGGAGCTCCTTCAATTCTCTTTTGCAGTTCATAGTTAATCTTGAACCGCCGTTGTGGTGAGCCTCCCACTGTTGTGAACCCCACTTTGAGTTCACCCTAACTTCTGAATCTTATCTTATTCACACTATCTCCAAGGAAAATGGTCAAAATGTTACCTAGGAGGAATTAGATGGACTTTTAGTAAGACAAAGAAAAGACATCCAAATTCGAGATGGTGATTGTGAAATGGGTTGAACGTGATGCCTTCTCGGGCTCACGGCCGTGTTTATATGGCCGGGAAGAGCCCCCGGCGTGGCTTACATCTTGTACAACAAACCATGATCTACTTAGCTTACAAGTCAAGAAATAGATTACAACATGTGCTAAGAGTTATCCTATCTAAACTAACGAAGCCGTGTCTAACAACCTGCAGGATATTGCATCCTTGGCATAACAACCTTAAAGCCTCCATTGGATATGCGTAACAACCATATATTTCAACACCCTCCCTCAATCACAACCTATCTACAAGGTTGAGATTGTGTCGAAACAACACAGTTTGTTTCTCAGGAAGAGCCTTTGTAAAGCCATCGACAATCGATCCGTAGTGCTTATGAATCTAACGTCCAAACACTTTGCTTTAACCTTTTCTCGTACAAAGTGAAAATCTATTTCTATGTGTTTAGTGCGAGCATGGAATACTGAGGGTTAGGCTGTCAAATGCGTTGCGCCAATATTGTCACACCATAACCGTCTTTGCCTTAGGATGTGAAATGCCAAGTTCGTCCGGGAACTTATGCACCCACATAACTTCAGGTTGTAGCATTAGCCAAGGATTTGTATTCAGCTTCGGTACTTGATCTAGAAACTGTTGCTGTTTCCTTGCACACTAGGACACCAGATTGCAGCCAATGAATATAGCAAAGCCTCCCCGTGGGCGTCGATCATCGAGGGCAACCAGCCCAGTCTGCATCGAGAAAAGCACTAACAAGTGTAGAGTTGGACTTTCTAAACTTAATACCCAGTCAATTGTACCTTGTACATATCTTAGAATTCTTTTAACAGACTTCCCAGTGATCAATGGTTGGAGAATGAAGGAATTGGCGGACTTTTTATTAACTCGCAAATGACAAGTCTGGCGCCGAGTCAAGGTAAGGTACTGAAGAGCTCCCACAACGCTTACGTACTGGGTCGAGTCCTTATCTCCCAAACGAGTTCCACTAGTCACTGACAATTTTTCCGTAGTGGGTAGTGGAGTCTTCACAGGTTTGCGGATCTGCATATTGACTCTTTTTAAAATATCGAGGGCATATTTCTGCTGAGTTAACAAACGGTAGCTCACCTTTCTTCCTTTGTACTTGCATTCCAAGAAAGTAATGCAAGTCTCCTAGATCCTTGATAGCAAAATCTTTTTCCGGATCACGAAGCAAGGCATTGACGCATCCCGTGAGGAACTAGCCACAATGATGTCATCGACATAGACAAGCATAAATATGACATGGTTACCCTTTCTATAGAAGAAGAGAGATGTGTCTCCCTTGGAAGGAACAAAACCAATACTCTGCAGCTTTGCACATAGCCGAGAGTACCAAGCCCTCGGGGCCTGTTTTAATCCATAAAGGGCCTTGTCTAGCTTGCACAAATAATGAGGTTTGGCTTTGTCTTCATAACCGGGCGGTTGCCTCATATACACTTCTTCTTCTAGGTAACCATGCAGGAACGCATTTGTTACATCAAGTTGTCTTAAACATCAATTTCTTGACACAGCAACAGAAAGAATAAGCCGGATTGTAGCTGCCTTTACTACTGGGCTAAATGTGTCTTCATAATCTATGCCATATCTTTGTTTGAACCCTTTTGCTTGAACCCTTTTGCTACTAACCGTGCCTTGTACCTTTCTATTTGACCATCTGACCTTCTCTTAATTTTATACACCCACTTACAGCCGATTATATTTCTACCTTTCTCGGGTGGGACAAGATGCCAGGTCTTGTTTCTATGTAGTACATCAACCTCAACATCCATTGCTTGTTTCCAATTTTTTATCGGCAAGGGCACTTTGTAAGTTTACTTGGACCTTCGAGGTAGGCTGCTAACCGACAATAACGTATAGTACCGTCGGTGTAAACTTTGGGTTGGCGAATACCTTGTTGTAGTCGTGTAAGTGGGCCGAGCCGGAGGAGGGGCCGTAGGGAGGCGCCTGGCTGGAGCAGATGGAGCAGACGATCCCGGTGCAGGCGAGGGATAGCCGGCACACCGGATCCAGCTTTGCCGATGTTGTCGCGGAGGAGAAGATGGCGCGGCGCGCGAAGATCTTGGAGCGGCGATCGACGCAGTGGATGTGCCCTTTGTCCCCCGGGCGTCCACGGCCTCGGGGCAGTGGCGGCCCCGGTGGTGGAAGGCGCTCCGGGCCTTGAGTGCGGTGGACGCAGATGACGACGGCGTTGGATCCGAGGAGGATGCGGAGGGCGGGGCCGAGGAATCAGCCGCCGTATCAGCCTGGGGATTGCCGCCTGTTCCTGCCAAAAAAGGAAAGCCTCCACGAGGCAAAATCTGATGGCTTGTTGAAGCCAAATTTTCATCATTTTGGGGCGAACTTTCAGTAGCATCTCTGCACGCTGAGCGGCTGGATTAGTACGCAGGAAATCATTATCAAGTTGTGCGAGAAGAATTGTTAGCCCCAAAACCCGGATGAAGAATCAAGCAAGTGCGGAGGAAGAAGGAGAATTTCGAACGCAGGCGAAGCGCCGGCATTGGGATGGAGTTTGGCGAATGGAAAAAGCTGTTTCATCAAACACAACATCCCTAGAAATGTAGACCCGACCTGTAGCAATGTCTAAGCATTTGTACCCCTTATGCATATTACTATAACCTAAAAAGGCACACTCTTTGGATCTAAATTGAAGCTTGCGAGTATTATATGGACGGAGGTTTGGCCAACAGGCACAGCCGAAGGTGCGTAGGTTACTATAGTCAGGTTTATGTTGGAATAGGCGCTCGACAGGGGATTGACCATGGATAACTTTGCTCGGGAGGCGATTTATGAGATAAGCAGCAGTAGAAACAGCTTCATCCCAAAATTTGAGTGGCATTGATGCATGCGCAAGAAGGGAGAGAGCTACTTCAACTAGGTGATGGTGTTTGCGTTCGGCAGCACCGTTTTGCTGATGAGCATGTGGGCAGGAGACATAATGTGATATGCCAATGCGCTGAAAAAAAGAGTTGAGTCTTTGATACTCTCCTCCCCAATCAGTTTGCATGGTCTTGATCTTTCTTCCAAATTGTTGCTCAACTAGATTTTGAAATTCATGGAATTTTTGGAACACATCCGATTTTTGTCGCAGCAAGTAAACCCAAGTAAATTTACTAAAATCATCAACAAAACTCAAATAATAACTGTGTTTGCCTACAGAGGTAGGCGCTGGGCCCCATACATCGGAAAAGATTAATTCTAGGGGACTAGAAGAAATGCTTGTAGACTTTGGGTAGGGGAGCTGATGGCTCTTGCCTTTTTGACAAGCATCACACACAGTTTGTTTATTCCCATCTAAGACAAACGGAATTTTATTTTGACTAAGAACTTGCTGGACAACGACGGAAGACGGATGACCGAGCCTGCTATGCCATCTAGACGTGGAGACCTTGACGGCACCAAGCGTCTCTTTATTTGGTGAAGGTTGGGACTTCAGCGGATAGAGTCCCCCCTTCACAGCGCCCTCTAAGAAGAGGTTTCCTCGTGACCTGATCCTTGATAACAAAATGAGTTGGATGATACTCAATGAATGCACGATTATCAGATGTAAGGCGATGAACAGAGACAAGATTTTTTGTTGGCTTCGGAATGTACAAGGCTTTGTTAAGAACAAGGTTACGGTTTGGGGTTGTAACAAAACTTTTGCCAACTTGACTGATTTTCATACCGTGCTTGGCCGGGCAAGTATGGACCTGTTCATTGCTTGTGGTACTTGTCGCGCGTGGTGAGTTTCTCTAGCTCACTTGTTATGCGGTCGGTGGCGCCGGTGTCGGTGTACCGGTTGGTGTCAACGCCGTGCGATGTAGTGGCGGCGGAGGCGGAGCGTTGACGCCTGGTCGGAGTTGCTCGGAAGGAAGAGTCAAAGCGCTTGGGCGATCCGGTGTAGCATGGCCCTCCCCCGCCACGATCCGGCAAAGGGGCGGTCTCCCCATTGCGTTTCTTTGGGAACGGCCACCATTGCCGTTGTTGCGGCGTCCACGGCCCGCGACGACGAGTTGCGCCCGCCCGCCGCCTGCCGTTGCCGCCCCCTCCTCGCGTGGCGATGTTAGCGGACGATCCGCAGCCGCCATTTGTTGAGGTCGAGGCGCCGCTCCCAACTCATCGGTTGGGTGTATAGCTCACCAAGGGTGAGCGGCTCCACGCCATGCCCATGGTGGACACGATTGGGTCGTAGTCGGAGTCGAGACCGGCGAGGATGTGTACGACGTGTTCTCCTCGTCCTCCAACTTCTTGCCCGCCCGAAGCCCCCGTCGTCGGCGAGGGACTTCATCTTGTTGAAGTAGTCCCGGATGGAGGTGGAGCCTTTATGCGCGCGGTGGGCGAGCGCCATACGCGTGTTGATGATGCGGCCACGGGATTGCGACGAGGTCATGTCATGGATTGCTTTCCACAGTCCAAATGGACGTGGTGCAAGTGGAGACCTGAACAAGCACTTCCTTAGAAAGCAGATGAAACGAGGTAATTGAAGATCTGTTGATCTTTTGCATACCACGCTTGATACTCTGGATTGGGCACCACCTCGTTGGGCTTGTCAGCTGACTTGGGGATGGTCCTGGGCGGTGCCACGGCCGTCTCCGGATCGAGGTAGTGCTCCAAATTGCGCATGGGATGGCGAGAGCACTTGCATCTTCCACAAGGGAAAGTTTCCCTTCGCAAGCCTCTCGGTGATGGGGCAGCCGATCAACGAGCTGATCAAGGAGAACGCAAAGCAGTCGGGCGGAGGGCGGCGCCATGGATGAGTCCGTCTAGTAATGACTTAGCTCGATACCATGTGAAATGGGTTGAACGTGATGCCTTCTCGGGCTCACGGCCGTGTTTATATGGCCGGGAAGAGCCCCTGGCGTGGCTTACATCTTGTACAACAAACCATGATCTACTTAGCTTACAAGTCAAGAAATAGATTACAACATGTGCTAAGAGTTATCCTATCTAAACAAACGAAGCCGTGTCTAACAACCTGCAGAATATTGTATCCTTGGCATAACAACCTTAAAGCCTCCATCAGATATGTGTAACAACCATATATTTCAACAGTGATACTCGAATGGTTGGGTACATGAATATACCTTCCATCTAACTATTTAGGCTAGGCTCACTTCCTATCGAGTTCTTCATGTCGGCTTGATATATATTTGTCTTATAGAAGATGCCTTAACATATAGTATAAGCCAGGCAAGTAACATATAGTATAAGCCAGGCAAGTAGTGTTACGTACCAAAATTTAGTAACTTTGGCAGGATGTGAACTTGTATAATTCATTAGTTCCCTATTTCATTCCCATTCCCGAAATTGGGCAGGTCAGGGCAAGTAGTTTCATGACTGAATTTTGATCATTCCAATCAACACCAAATTTTTTTTTGCCCTAAATTTCGGTAAATATTTGCCCACCATATCAAATATCAATAGTCATGTGCTTTGCATGAACCAAGTCCCCCATCGTACAATAATTTTGGATTACTCCTTTAAACACGCTAATACACACCAATAAAATGGTGCATCGATTGTCAGATTCCTGCAACAAAACAAAATCAATTTCTTTTTTTTTTTAGTTCACCCTAACTTCTGAATATTACAATAAACATGATTCACCTTTCTCTATTCTGTTTTGTTTAAAAAAAAAGACATATACACTTCTAGAAAAGAAATTAAATACAGAACCTAAGAAATATTTACACATCCATTGAGATCACCTTGATTTGAATTGCAGCACCCAACAGAAGTTGGTAGTGCAGTTAAGCAGATACACAAATATAGAGTTACCTAACTTCTGCTACAAAACGCAAAAAGAAAATAAATTCCCATGTGATCAATTCTGCATGTCAAGTCTATTGACATTGTTGTCTGACATTAAACCATGTCACGGCTCATGCCCTAAGAAAGAGATTGTCTTCCTCAGAACCAGTAAAAGATGTGCTTAAAAGCAATAGAACACATAGTTGGATAACTCATGGCTCCTTTCCTGTCTGGCGTCTCTGCGAACAAGCTATCTCCTGATCATCAATGACACTACATGTTTCAGATAGCAGTGTTCACTGTTCACCGTCATTGTCATGGCAAATTGGCAGTACTAAGATCAACTAGGCATGTGTAGGCTCCTTGGCAACTGTGGTTCACCTGAAGTTGCAGTTCACATAGATACCAAAACCTGACACCTTAGATACTCAAGGTCACAGAAGCCTAATTAAGTCCAGAGTCCAGACAAGATTCCTCACAGAATGTTTGAATCCAGTCAAAATTCTTCAGACGGGATGTCTGATGTCTCAGGCCTCAGTATAGTCACAAACATTCACAGAAGGCAAGGTGCACAGTAACAATCAAGATTCACCAGACATGAAGTCTCTCATGGCATAGGAGTAGGCGCAACCTAATCTTCAGGAAAGCATATTTCGAGAATTCACAACCCCAGAGTTTCGCTTCATGGTGTGACTGACCCATTTCTCCTTGGTGAAGGGCCAAGATCTGTCTCATCGCTCATAATTGGGGCCAGGATTCCGGTTGTCACCTCTCCTGGGGACTGCATCCCGGAATAAACCACTGCATCTAGCTGGCTTCCTTGGTGGTGGGGGGCTGCTCCTGCTCCTGGGGTTGTGGCTGTAAGAGGGGCTTCTTGACAGCAATTCACCAGTATTATGGTTACCCCTTCTTGGAGATGGTGGCTGACTGCTAAGGAGATACCACACAGTTAATAACAATTAACTGTTACAAAAGCAAACGATAGCAAAAGGCAATGGAAAACACAACTTTCTCATGCTATGCATTATATAAATATAATCTAGCAGTTCATTTGCAGACAAGGTTTTTACTTGAAAACTTGTGTCTAGAGTTTAGAACTAATGCACCAGTCTTGAATAGGTCACTTGCATAACAAATTTATTAAGATATCAGTAAAGAGATCGATTACCACTTAGAATATTGAGATTTGAGAAGATTAGTCAGTCTACCACATCGACGTATTGCAATTCCCTCTTTCTCTCCACGTAGTAACATTATATTACTGCACTTCACTTTTCTCCTCAACAAGCCAAGCAGCTAATCAGGGCACAAAAATATACTTCAAACAAGGTTCAGCAGAAGACCTGTAGCTCCTACTGCGACTCCTGTATCTCCAGCTTTGGCCCATCCCATGACCAGGAGATTGGGACCTCGAATGGCTTCTCCTTCGCCTGTATTTGTGAAACTTACAGATCAAATGTGTGCAAAACTGCAAACAAAAAAAAAGGAGAAGCAAAAGGGCACATACAACCTTACTTAGAGAAGGGCATATACAAGCAGAAGGGCACATACAACCTAGCTAGAGAATGCGAGCAAATATACCCGATATCCTTAGGACTGTTCTGGCAGTTTCTTCTGCGATGGCCCTTTTCTCCACACCGGTAGCACCTATCTTTGAAGCCACCAGCTTTGCAATCACTAGAAAAGTGCCCTTCTGCCCCACAGTTATAGCAGAGGATTTGAGCAGAATCTACTCGACCACGTGGAACCTAGGTAAATCAGTACAAACATGTCAAATAAAATAGGGATCTGATCAGCAAAAGGCAGTATGAATATGAAAGAACAGAGCAGAAAAAGATAGACCAAAACACACAACACAGTAAGTGCACAGAATTTAAATGTCACATTAAGGAATAGTTGCAGCAAAAGCTTACCCCTGTTGAAAATTTAACACTGATGTGGTTTCCATTAAATTCTTGTCCGTTAAGTTTACACCTTGCATCATCTGCATCCTGAGGATCACAAAACTCCTGCAGCATGATCCAACAAACCAAAAACACAGGAGCGGTCTTAAATGTGAAAAACTTCATGAAGTACCAATTATTAAATCGAAATCATAGTGAGAAGTTATACTTACAACAAAACCATAATTCTCCTTCAGATTCACTTTGCACTCTGGGGGGGATGATTGGAAGAAACAGTTAGTTTATGAGGCTCGAGAAATGAAAATGTATATCCAACCAGTAGCCAAATTGAACAACACTTTACCATAAATGTTATTTGGATGAAGAAAAATTAGGAAACAAACTTTTTCAAAAGAATTGCTAAAATCTACTTAAAAATTGAACCCACTTTTTTTTGCAAACCATTACAAAACCAATTACAGTCAATAGGAAAAATAAATTCCTGAAAAGAAGTTAAACCAACCAGCCTGATTTCATTTCAGGAGCAACTCCCAACAGAAATACAAAAGGCTAAGCTCAGAACTAATTTGCTCACCTCCCATATTTGCTGAATAGGTCCTTAATATCATGTTCCTGGGTACGTGGAGAAATGTTGCTCACGAACAACTTGGAGTTACCATCTTGTCGATCATTTTGACCATCATGAATATAGCGCATGTCATATTGAGTCATTGTGTGCTTCAAGACAAAAAAAAAGTCAGGTTACAAAACCTACACAGATAAATTTTGTGACAGACATGCAAATAAACTTGCACGGGCCTGATACAAAATACCTCAATCAATGTCACTCCTATCGAACTCAAGATTAATTTAGGATGTTCCATACCCAATAAAAATTAAAGTTAATTTTTTTTTTGTCTGTTTCCCCTGATAAAATTTAGTGAATTTCACAAGATCTGAGCTCATATTTCAGTTGTAGGAATAAGGTAAGATAGAATTTCACTAAATCCCTATAATTTCATAACTACATCTGGTCAATGTCATATGCAGTAAAAGAACAGTTATAAAGAGTGACAGATTACCTCTCTTGCAAATTGAACAGTGATGTGGCTCCCACAAATTTCTTGGCCATCTAGGTCATTTCTTGCAGCATCTGCATCCTTGGGATCATAAAACACCTGCAATACAATCCAACGGGCGAAAACGCAATGGTCGTCTTAAATGGGAACAGTATAGCGAAGTACATGTCACTAATTAGAAAGATTAAAGGTGCGTATCTTGCAAATCAAATAAGTGAAATATTCTACTTACGACAAAGCCATAGTTCCTCCCATGCAGATACACCTGCTGCAATCTGTGTAAGTGGTTGACAGAAACGGAAATGACATCAAGACCGAAGTGATGAAAGTGTATCAACAGCTAGTAGTTAAACTAAACATTACTTTGCCATGAGTGTCATTTTTATAAAAGAATAGTCGATAAATTTTAAAAAAGAATGGCCAAAATCTGCTCAAAATCTAGGAGTAACAGACACAACTCCACCAATGCTACACTCCAACCATGGACACCAATATAAAGTGACAATCCCAACACCTTCAACAGGCTTATATCCAGTTAAAGGGAATACGGAACTTCTTCATGTGATGGAAAACTGGTGACACAAAAAGGGGAACAAAAGACCAAGAAAAGTTCAACCTGCTCTATCATACAGGATAGAAAGGCAGCAGCATTAAATAAGAAATACAACATCTAAAAAGACTATGTAGAAAGCTTTGAAATCAGGAGAACCATCAGGGGGAAAAAAAAAACTTGTATAGGTCACCACTTATTATATTAGAAAAGAGTAACAAAGAAAGAATCAAATCCATATACAAACTTTATTACATGATAATTTGCATTCATGTCACAATTGAAACCTGTTAGCTGGAATAACTTATTTGCTTGTAATACATTTAATTTCCTACTGACGTGCCTTAATTTTAGAGAACATTCAAACAACCCATTACAGTTAGTAAATTTTATAGATTAACAAGTGAAAACCCAAGCAGCCAGGACCAGCTCCCAACGCAGATACAGAAAACTTAAGTTCAGACACCATTTGCTCACCTCCCGTGTCTGCCAAAGGCAGCCTCAAGATCTCGTTCCCGAGTATACCGAGAAATGTTTCCCACATACAACTTGGTTAGGCTTCCATGTTGACCAGAATGATCATAGGGATCGCAGCGGTCACTGGGTCGGGGTACTTTACTCTGCAGTTCAAGAACCATATATTCTTCATGATACAAAAGCCTGAGAAAAGAACATTGTATAACAGAGACACAAAATAAACTCGCATGAACCCTTTTATTATTACCCATCAACTAATCAGTCAACCTTCTGTACATCACCAATCAGGCCTCTCCTCTAGAATGGGGCACAGGAATAAGTTGACCTTTTCCTTCTATTGTTGAGCTAGACATTATTTCACCAATGCTACAGCAAACTGTTGGAGTTAATGGGAGCGACACACAACATATCACAAAGATTTTCAGATGATTCCTGAAACAACAAAAGGAAATGCATGTCGAAGATTTGAACTAGAGCCTGGTGACTAGGGACATAAAAGCCATGCCTCTCCAATAATCAAACACCACAACCACCAAAAGGCACAGTCCTACCAAAAGTTGCATCAGAAATTCAGAACCTAAACTAGGATTACTAGAATTGTCCCCTGTGAAGGATTAACATCCATGAAAACTTCCACTGATGCCACAGAGTGATCCAACAAGAGAAACAACGTATCCGTACTCTGAAGCACGAGAACAAATTAAGAATCAGGCCGGGACGGCACAAGCATGTCGTCCAAGGCACTGCAGGAACCCCACATTTGAAATATCCATGGCAGCACCATTCAACAATAGAAACTGTGTCATTTTTATTTTCTACTTTATGGTAGTCTGATTTCTCCCCACCAAGCCAATAGGGAACAGGTTCAGACGAGGTAAGCACGGCACCCAGTCATCGAGCCACCCTAATATAATCGATCAAAGCGCCGAAAAGAACATGCCCAAGAAATCGGGAGTAAGAACTCAAGAACCTCCCACGGCAACGGCACCAATGCAAATTCCACCAAAAGAACCTCGCCGAATGTGAACGGGCCGCACCTAAAGACTCTGGAGGGAAATGGACCGAACGAGCCCTAACTAACCTTGCCATCAGGCGGCGATGGTGAATCCCGCGGAAAAGGAGCGGGTTCTCGTCGCGGCGAAGGTGAACGCCGCGGCAAAGGGGCGGGTTCTCGTGGCGGTGATTTAGGCGGTGTAGCTTCGCTTCTGCCGCCGCCGCCGCCGCCGTCGTCAGCGCCGCCGCCGCTTGCCACGATGCCCCGCAACTGCTGCTTGTATTTGATCTTGAACCCCATTCGCGGGCCGCTCCCTTCCCTGGAGTCGCCTTCTCTGCCCTTCCGCGAAGCCTCTTGCACCAAACGCTGATTGCGGGGCGGAGGTCTCTTGCCGGCGACGAGGAGGAGGAGGAGGCCGCGGCGGAGAGCGCCAGAGCAGGACGCGACGAGGGGAGGAAAGGAGAGGGACACACCGCGGCGAGGCGACCGCGCACCGGGGTTTTATGCAACGGCCAAACTGCGTATGGACGGCGTGGATTGGATCCGGCAGGGGAACGGGCGTCTGTGATGAGCACACGTGGCGACTGCCGTGGACCCACTTCTGGGGTCGGTTAGTGGTGGGGCCACTGGCGCGTCAGGACTCGCGTTTGACACTTGGCCGTTACAATCAGGATGTGAATTCAGTTTATAGAAGGGATGTTTTGGGGTTTTTTTTTCCTTCTATATAAATGTATATATCTATCTATCTAGCTTTATGACTAACTAAGGTTGTAATAAAAAGTATACCAACATTTGCAATGTCAAATTAGTTCCATTGAATGCACCACAAATAATATCCTGATATTGCCTTTGGTACTATGACTATGACTAATAACAGAGCTTATATAAAAAGAGTAAAATACATGGTTAGTCCATTAATCGGTGAGGCTATGTCGGTTTAATTCCATCGGGTTTGAAAGTGCATTTTTAGGTCCATAACCTAGCTTTATGCTTCACAAATAGTCCGCATCGGTCGTCACATGAATTCAGCCTACATGGACATACGTGCAACGCACATGACTCGCTTGGGCGCGGTATTTTGGTGAAATAGCCCCCAAATGTTCTGCCTCGTCATTCCCCAGTCCTCCCTCTCTCTCTCGCTCTCATGTCTCCCGAACGGCGGTGGTGGCGGCCTCGCGTGCTGCCGGTGGCGTAGAGACTATGGATCCGCGTTGGAGTAGGCCCAGCGAGGACGGAGGAGGTAGTGTGCTGGGTGCCATGGAGCTGCATGGGTTACTTGGCGCGGGCGGTGGAAGCAGATCTGCAGTCTCTCCGCCACCGATGCATCGAGGCGGTCACCGCCGCCGCCATCGCCGTTCGGGAGACATGAGAGCGAGCGAGAGAGAGGGAGGGTGGGGAATGAGGGGGCAGAACATTTGGGAGCTATTTCGCAAAAATACCGCGCCCAAGCAAGCTCATGTGTGCCGCACGCGCGTTCCTGGCCAGCGTGGCTGCTACGATGGGCTGTCTAGGTAGGCAAAAATTATGTAACAACATGATCTGGACTACTTGTGCAGCACAAAGCAATGTTATGGACCTAAAAATGTACTTTCAAACCTGATGAACTAAACCGACATAGCCTCACAAGTTAATGGACTAACCATACATTTTACTCTATAAAAAAGGTTACCAACAATTGCAATGCCAAATTAGTTCCATTGAATGCAACATAAATTTTTCTTGGTATGCATTTACTTGGTACATATCACGGCGAGTAGATGTTAATATATTTCTCTGTAAATAAACTTTTTCAGATTTACATAAGTTTAATTATGACAAAAAAAAAGAACCTTACTATTTTAAAAAGCAAAGGCATTATTATTCAAGTGATGGAATAATACTTGACTCAACTTATCTCGCTAAAGTGGCTTCAAGTTGGCAAAAACTAGCAAACTAGATTGAATGCATCCACATAGGTCTTTCTTTTGAAAAAAGTCTATAAAGGGTGAGCATTTGCAAAAAAAACGCTTATGGAGAGAAACACAAAATAGAAGCAAAATACAGTTCATTTTTGCAATTTCCCCTTCAAATATATTTTTTTGAATGAATAAATTTCCCCAAATATCAATTCATGCTAAAAACATGTGCTTATTTAAAAATTAGCATCACCATTGTATAGTTTAATATTGTTATATAACTCATAAACTTCCCTTGATTGATTGCACAAAAAAAGGATAATCACTACCAGAAAACTGACTATCCTTGGAGCCAAACAATTTTCTTAATGGGCAAAATTGAACCCCCATGAAATATATCATTACCTTGGGCGATTGTAGGAAATCTCCCAAAAAAATATTCTTGAGTGCTAACACAAACTAAAAAAGATAATTACATCTTTCCTTGAGTGCTAGTCCAAAACCGCTAAGATAATTTCATGTTTTTAGTTTTATATTACAAATCCTCAATGTAATTGCTCATTTCCTTGGGTGCTATTTGAAAGCAGCAAGGTAATTCATATTTCCTTGAGTGTAATTACAAATTGCCAAGGTAATAATCCAATATTTCCTTTGGTGAAGGAAACTAAGGAAACTACATATTTGCTTGGGTGTATTTGAAAAGCGCTAAAAGTCTTATTTGGCTGCACGCAAATACATCCTATTCCACGTAGTTTGGAAGAGATTAAATGTATTTTAGTTCATATTCCATCTCAATATCTCCTAAATCATGTGGATTGGAGTGTATTTAGGTGCAACCAAACAAGGCCCAAGGAAGTGCTAGTTTCTTTAGGTGTCAACCCTCGTAATAAATTGTTGTAGTAGTCAAGAAAAATACATCTATTTTCTAGTCATTCCACTTAACCACCAATGTAATGGACTCCTTGTAGTCTTGTTAGTAAGACATTGCATTTTGTAGACACAAATGTCTGCTTGACATGTTTTTAGAATGAAATATTTTTTTTCTTGTTGCGTTACTCTAATAAAACGATACCAATTTGAGTTCTTATGTATTAGAGAATGCATATTGGCACTCAGCTTGAGATGTCTAGTTAGTTTTAAAGCTAGCATGCATTATACATAGGCAAACTTAATTTCAAAGTTGTAGAGCCGGCCTGAAGCGATATACAACTCTGTAGCTGATGATTTTTTTATTTGAAATTATTTAGAGTCCAAAAATTATGTTTTAAGTTCTCAGAGTTTTGAAATTCAATTTCTTCATATTTTCTGAATGATCTTGGATGGAGATACAACCTAAAACCAAGTTATAGTACTTAAAGAGATATAATTTTTTTTTTTTTGGTAAATATTTTTCATTTTAAATTGCTCAGGCTCTTAAATATTCATTACAATCCACTAAAGTAAATAAAAAAAGAAATAAACATTCGCTTAGTCACAGACGATGTCGTTGGGTAGTGGTAAGTGAGTTTGGACACACCACCTTTGGTTGCAAGTTTGATTCCTAGTTGCGGCAACCATGTGATTATTTTGTGTTTTTGCTAGAATATATCCTTGTTCCACTACCAGGAGCTCTCCTAGGCACAGACTGCATACGTATATAGATTCGCCATGCTGAGATTTGGGTCTAAGTATGGCTAAATGGATTTGTATGTCAAATAAATGATGGGTCCTAATGTGTGATTTCAGTTTAACAAACTTGCTCTGTTCTTCTCTGAAACTCTTACACTAACAGATAATTTTCCTAGTTCACCTAGAAAACGGTGAACTTTTGGGCTAATCATTTGGTGAATAAATACAATATTCACACTCCAGCTTCATAGTAGTTCACTTGTATTCTTGTGCCCATCCTCTGTTTCTTTCTTAATTTGGTATCCCCCAGTTCATAAAGGCTATACTCCCTCGGTCCCCTTTTAACCGTTACTCTCATTTCCCGAGAAGTAAAATATACCTAACTTTGATTAAATATATACAAGAAAAGGAAAAAGTCTACATCACCCCCGAACTATGATGGGTGGAGCACTTTACCCCCTAAGCTATAAAACCGGGGTATTCTACCCCTGAACTTTTTTCAAACCGGTTAAATTACCCCTAGAGCGGTTTTGAACGGCGGTTTTTACTGGCAAGCGTGGTTTTGTCTTTTTTTATTTATTTCGGTTGAATCTTTGAAAAATCATAGTAAATCATAGAAAAAATCATAAAATAGAAAATCTAATTTTGTTGGACTCCACATGAGTAGATCTACATAGGAGTATATAATATGTTATGTTTCAGTACAAATTTTTTTGCTGTAACTTTAGATTTATGATTTTCTATAATTAAATAGAATAATTCATAGCCGTAGTTTCTATAGTTCAATTATGGTGAAATTTTTATGGTAGGCTATTTATTGTATGCTTGATCTCTAGTAAAAATTTCATACTCATTGAATAATGTATAACTTCTTTATAAATTTATTTAGGTTTATGCTTATTAAATATAAATAAATTTATAACTAAGTTATACATTATTCAATGAGTATGAAATTTTTACTAGAGATCAAGCATACAATAATTAGCCTATCATAAAAAATTTCACCATAATTGGACCATAGAAACTACAGCTATGAATTATTCTATTTAATTATAGAAAATCATAGATCTAAAGTTATAGCAAAAAATTTATACTAAAACATAACATATTATATGCTCGCTATGTAGATCTACTCATGTGGAGTCCAACAAAATTAGATTTTCTATTTTATGATTTTTCTATGATTTACTATGATTTTTAAAGATTCAAATTAAATAAATAAAAAAAAGAAAAAAGACAAAACCACGCTACTGTAGCAAAACCACCGCTCAAACCGCCTATGGGGTAATTTAACCGGTTTGAAAAATTTAAGGGGTAGAATACCCGGTTTTATAGTTGAGGGGGTAAAGTGTTCCACCCATTATAGTTCGGGGAGGGTGATGTAGACTTTTTCCTAAAAAAATATACATATTATGTTATATAATTAGTATCATCAAATAAATTTTTGAATTATTTTCATAATTAACATATTTAGATATACAAATATCATTAATATTTTCTACAAACCTAGTCGAATTTAAAAAAGTTTGACCAATATAAATACCATAGCAATACATAGAAAGGGATAGAGGGAGTGTATGAGTAGCACGACTAGTACTATTAAGTGTAGTGTATGAGTAGCACGACTAGTACTATTAAGTGTTCTCAGTTGCACGTCTATCAGTACTCTATCGTAGCTTGCCAGTCGCCAGACGGAACTGATGCTCGACGAATTGCCTGGACGGAGGGGGTGGCAGCCGGCGCGGTGTGGTAGGCTAATGCGTGCGGCCGGCCGATGCCCCTCTGAAAAGGGGCTTTTGTGGGGCGGTGCAACAGCGACAAGGGTGGTGCTTGTGGGTTGGAGTCCGGCTTCTTGGTCCAGTGTTCATGCTAGAAGGTTCCTCGGGCGAAAGCCTTGGCGACGGCGATGCCGGTGGGCGCCGCTTTTCCTGTTGGGGGCGTCGTGTCTTGCCCTCTAGCATGGTCATCCAAGGGTGAAAACTCATCCCGCCGTGGACATGCAATGGTGGCGTCATCGACGTCACTCCTTCTTGAAGGCGTTGCTCTTGATTGTCACCGCTGCGGCTCTGAGGTCTCCTTCAGTGATTGCGCTTCTCGGTGCCCGATGGGCGTGCTAGGGCGGATCTTGCTACGTGAAGTCGAGGGCTGCCTGGGCGGGCTTGGCAACGATGACATGTGGCGCCCTGCCTTCATCATCGCCCGGGCTATGTGGAGGGTCTGCATCGGCTGGTGGTGAGGTGTGAGTTCGTGACGGGAAGTCGGAGCTGCTCATGACCGGAGCTTGGCAACGATGACCTGTTCTTGTCCCGTGCTTTGGACCTCGATTCGTGGCTTCGCGAGTGGCCCCGCCATCGGAAGTCGGAGCTGCCGATAGCTTTGCTTTTATGCTCGGCAATGATGACCTATGGCAGTGTGTCGTGTTAGTGCTTACCGTGTCATGTGGGGTGGTTAGCCACTTTCGGGTGTTCTATGGACATCTCGTTTGACCAACATTCTTGTACATAAACCCTTTCTTCTTAATTGAGCGGCAGAGCTCCTGCCTTTGTTTAAAAAAAAAAAAAAAAGGAATGGAGATGATTGAACAAATGCACTAACTGCTGTTAATCAACTGATTAACTTTACTAATGGCAAAACTGCACCTATGGTCTGCCATTCCTTAAGCTAGATAGCTATAAAACACATAATATAGCATGCACGGTCGTTTATTCAAAAGCTTAAACATTTACTCTGTATTCAAAGATTATGACTATGGCAGCACAAAAAACTTGTAGTCTTGTACTATGTACTGGACATGCTGCATCAAAAGAGGAGAGCAAGAATGTGTGTTTTTACCTCTTCTTGGTAAGATGGTTGCAATAAGGAGCAAGGAGCTGCATAAAGATTTCTTTTGCTCACGAAAGCATGGCAGTGAAAATTTTTATTTGCTAGTGAGAACAGACAAAGATGAGAAATAAAACTTTCAGAAAAAATATGAGAAATATAAGCTGCTGGATGTGACATGGAAGAAGAAGACGGTTGTCCTGCATATGGATGCTTCAAGGCAGGAACTGTGTGAATGTGTACTGCGGCCCTC
Organism: Chrysopogon serrulatus; assembly: GCA_015844335.1. NCBI lineage: Eukaryota > Viridiplantae > Streptophyta > Magnoliopsida > Poales > Poaceae > Chrysopogon > Chrysopogon serrulatus. The sequence continues at coordinate 29,426 of JADLZL010006885.1, read as the reverse complement.
AAAAAAATATCACCTGTGCTGCTCGTGTGTGTGCTCCCATGGCAGCTGTGTTGCAACTATTATATTTTACATAGATGTAATGGAATGTAATGTAATGAATTCATAGAGCATTTAACAATAATATATAGATGCCATAGGATTTCAAATATCCTTGAGAAAGAAAGCAATTCAACCCAGGGCCAAAAAAATAGTCTGCAATACCCAGAAAACTTGGGGAAAAAGACATGTAGAAACATGCTAACAAATTTCAGAAAAAAGATTGAACTTTCAAAGCATTCTGGTTAAAAGCTTTTCACCATTTTTTCTCAGAAATACAAAAATAAGGATGTTACATGGAATTGGAACTTCATCTCTTCATCACATGGCCATCAGATGGTTTTTTTTTTACAAACGTAACTGAAAGACAAATGACTATTATCCAGACATAGAGCATCATGTTATTCGCTCAAAAACCAGCTCACTGTTTCTGACGAATCCAATATAAACTCGCTGGACATGAGAAATCGTCATCTCTTTCCTCTGTCGAACCCTGTTGATGAGCTCTTCTGCAGTATGATCCAAAGTCAGTTCTTCAAGAGTGCTTAGATGTTCAATACCATCAGGCAACATCTTCAACTGTGGACAGAGTAGAAGCTTGAGATCAACTAGGCTCATCATGGCCCCTCTTTCTATCTTAATTTCAGTGAGATGTGGTCCACCCCTTATTTTCAGCACCTTTAAGTGCGGAAATGATTCTGTGCAGAACAACATCTTACCACCACTGTATGCATCATAAAGCTGAAGCTTAACTAACCATTGTAACCCCTTCAAACAAGAAAATGTGTTTTCGTCAAGTCTTGAACCAACCAGCCTTAGAAATGTGATGTTCTTTAGATTACAAAGCGAGAAGAAGAAATCAGGTAGTGTGTCCTTAGATAGTGCCCCTAGCAAGAAAAAGCTTCTGAAGCAATGGAGGTGGCTGAAGTGCTTCGAGCTTCACCATTTCCTCGTTATCAGCTGCTTGGATCCCGAGACGAGTAAGATGAATCATATTACTAATAGCCTTGAACAGATTTTCACAATGACAACTTTGTACTTTGCTGATACAGAAATGTTCTTAACTCCAAAAGAGTGCCTATGCTACAGACCACTTCAGCACTAGCTTCCATCAGTAGTAGGGTCTGCAACCTCGTTAAGGAACATATATTTTTTCGAGCAGGTACACCAACGGAAGGTACAAATTGCAAAGATGATTGAATTCGTTTGGAAGTAATGATAAGATGTGTCAACTTATGAAGCTTTGTAACTTCTGATGGTAACTCTCTGATTTTACACTTCCAGGCGTCCAAGACAAGCAAATTCTTCAGTCTCCTGATTAATCGTGGAAGAGTTGCAATGTTAGTTCTCCTCAGACCAAGGAAGCGCAAATTATACAAGTCAAACACCTCCTTTGGAAGCTGCTCAATTGAGCTATCTTGTAGGTTCAGGACAGATAAAAAGCTTGTTGACGCTTGACAGTGAAAGAAGTGAAACAGGGGTTAAGGAATTCTGGAAAACAAGCAATGAACGGAGATGTGGAGCATTTTCTGCGACCCGCGCAATATCCCCACTTTCAGTTGATACACGCCGTGCCTCTCTGATGAGACCAGTTTTCAAGGGATTATAGACACTGCCAAAATTTTCTTCATGTGCCTTGGAAAGAGCTAAAACACGGAGGATATCATGCATTTGAACTTCACAGACACATCCAGAGTCATTCCTCTTCACCACCACCAACAGACACCGATGGATAAGTTCAGTCAAATAATCCTCGGCTATCTCCTCCAATGTCTTTTGTCCAATTTTTCTCGACAAACCCTTCTGCAACCCAAAGTCGGACTAGCGACTTCCTTTGCATCACATAATTCTCTGGGTACAGACAACAATACAGGAAGCAATTCCTTATATTATGTGGTAGGTCCTCCAAACTAACCTGGAGGATTATGTTCATATCCATGATAGGATTGTTGCTGAGGCGCATCTCAATACCTTTGTACACCTTTTCCCACTCCAAATAGCTTGTTTTTCGGAATGATAAGAATCGCCCAATGCAAACAATAGCAATTGGTAAGCCATTGCACTTCTCTACAAACATTTTAGCCCAGTGTTCCACCTCTTGCGGGCAAGCCAAGTCTTTGTTCTTCCAAAAGGCCTCTTTGTAAAATAGATACTGTGCATCACACTCTTTCAGGGGCTGCAAATGAACAATGTTTGATTCATGTGCCAATCTCGCCACCTCATAAATCCTTGATGTAAGAATTATCCGACCATTGCCACCAAGAAATGTTTCCTTACTATCAAATAAAACATTCACATTCCACACATCATCAAGAACAAGAATGTACCTTTTATTTTTGAGGTAACTGCAAATTATGTCTGGTAAGCTTCTATAATCAGTCACATCAACATCCTCTGGGAAGTCTTTTCTTCGGTCATTCTTGAACTCCCGAACAATTTGTCGTAACAAGTCATCAACTTCATATCTCTGGGACACTGTGATCCAAGCACAAGTATCAAAGTCCTCCTTGACAGCACTGTAAATGTGAGCAGCAAGTGTTGTCTTGCCAATGCCACCCATCCCAAGCACTGATGCTATCATACTTTGCTCATCATTATCTTTCACCCATTCCAGCAAGAAGTCTCTCTCATTCTTCACCCCCACAAGATCCTCCTCCCTTTTTGAATTGCATGTATCCTGAACACTTCCAATTTGAGCTGCTGCTCCCTGATAACCGTGTGCCTCTCTCAATTTCCTTCAATTCATATCTGCCCCTTCTCTCTGCAGCATTTTTAAGACCTAACTTGGTATCTTGGAGCCGTTTCGCCAATCGGTCCCATATCTTGATCTGTCTGATCCTCCTTACTGCCTTGAAAAGGAACATGCCATCAGCACCTTCCCCCAGATGGTAAGAGCACTCATCAATGACATCTTCGATCTCATAAGCAAGAATTCTGATCTGCTTCACAAATACAACTGTGGTCCCATCAGTGTCCCTGAATCTCTCGGCAGCACACAAGAAAGCTTGAACACTCTCAAGCTCTCCCTTCACATCGCGCATCTCGCGAAATACGCATTTTAGGGCATAGCCCTCCACCCCAACGAATGAATATGCAACTTCAACGGCCTCTTTTGCGAGGGCATCTCCGAGCTTGGTGATTAACCAGCCCACAACACCCTCAGCCATGGCCACTGCCTCCACAAGGCTGGAAGGCTTTGAATGCACATTGAAACTGGAATCATGGTTTTATAAGGCCATGGTAGCTGAATCCGATAGATGAAGCCTAGGTTGACGAAAGCTGAGAGCATATTCACAAGAGCATAAGAGCCTCGTTCCTGCATCGGCAGCATTGCTTATTTAATAATTTCTAGGGGTTAACAACTTAATAATTGTCAAATTTGGAAGCATATTCCATAGAAAGGTACTACAGGCTTCAGTATTATGCCCATCTATGTGTCGGATTCTTTGAAGCGGCGACAGTGCAACACAGACCAATAAATAACAAGGTGTATTATTTATTTATAATAATTTATATTTATTATATATACTAATAATCCTCGGCTTGTTCTTTGCGGTTTATGCTTCGGGGAAAATAGAAATCCAACCGGGGATCACCGTGGAGAATAGCATCGCGGGATAAAACGCGGGGAAGGAAAGGATATACTCACTGAGCCTGCGAGCCTGCGAGCCGCTCTAGAACAAACGACCTCCAACTGCCGGTAGCGTCCGGCACTCGGCAGGCACTCCGGCGGCGCAGCGAGGTTGACGCTCGAGGAGTCGATGATGACGGGCTGGCTCTGCTTGACCTATCCTGATGGGCTTATGGCCGTTGGAACTGAGCCCACTAAAACTACACTTGGTTTGGGCCATTACTACAACCGCCCTGGACAAGCCCAAGCCTCACTTTTCTTTTGACGTTTTTATTTAGATTAGAAAAAAAAAATCTATTTGATCCCACTCTATTATTGCCCAAGCCCTCGACAAGCCCAAGCCACACTTTTCTTTCGACGTTTTTACTTAGAAAAAAATTATTTGATCTCACTCTATTGTTGCCTACGTCCTAATTTATTTTAAAGGGATCATCATGGGAGTCCTAATTTATTTTAAAGGGATCAGCATGGGAGTCCTAAGTAACAAAATTAGATTTTTAAGCTTCTTCAAATCTTGAAACTATCTAATTTACAACATTGAGTGATTTTGATAGTAATTTTAGCGTGACGTGGTGCCACATCAACTGTTCTCATTGATAGCACGATAAATCCAGGGTCAACTATATCATATGATTGTAGAAATGTTTCTCAAAACTTCACCTTAATTTTCAAAAATAATGTGCATTTAAAATACTAAAATCTATTTTTATTTTTTTTTTTACCTCAGTGTTTTTTAGCTATGCACCATAATATGTCTCGCATCTTGAGTCCATCTAAAAACATTTTAGCTCTTATTTGGGTTTTGGTAATCAATGGCAACACACATGGAATAACATTCATGTGAAGTATATTAAGGTTAAAGACTTAGTACAATAATGCATTGAGCTACTTGGGTGTCAGGGCTTCACCAACACTATACATGTTGCCCCATCCTCCACATCCTCATACAGCTTCTATATCACATGAGATGGTAGCTCTACATGTTGTCAGAGTGTCTTGCAGAGAAAGCGTTGGTTTTAGCTGACAAAAAGCTAGAGGCAGCGAACGGAGGCCGCATTGTGGCTACAGGGCAGCCTCCCTCCCTTGTGGACCACTCCAAGTTTTCACAGCCTTGTTCGCCTACACATCTGACAACTTTGGCCTGCTGATTAAAAGAAAAGAGTAGCTTGCATTGAATGTCTTGTACAGACAATACTTACGTGACCTACAACTTTAGCCCGAGGCTAGTCATGCCCTCATGGAGGAGAGACAAATATAAAAGTTGAAAGGCAAGGATAAACGCAAAGGTATAACTATAACATAGGGTCTGTATTTTGCAGATCATGAGGTGATTAGAGGCCGGATTCATGTTATATATATTTAGAAAAAAACTAAAAAGGTCTTATTATAATTTAAAAATCGAGGGAGTATATATACAAAATGCATATAACGAGAAAAATGAGTAAAGCCAAAAAATTTCCAGCAAGGCCTTGTTTAGATGCACATTGGATTTGCAAGTTTTTACAATCACATCAATTTGTACCCACATGTAAAGAGCATTAAATATAAATAAAAAATAACTAATTGCACAGTTTGGTTGTAAATCACGAGACGAATCTTTTGAGCCTAGTTGGGCCACGATTGAACAATATTTACCACAAACAAAAATGCTACATGACTTTTCAATCTCTCTCTCTCTCACAAATTGTTTGCCGCATGTAAAGAGCATTAAATATAAATAAAAAAAAACTAATTGTATAGTTGGGTTGTAAATTACGAGACGAATCTTTTAAACCTAGTTGGGCCACGATTAGACAATATTTACCAAATAAAAACGAAGTGCTACAGTATCTTTTCAATCTCTCTCCTCTACCCATCTAAACAAGGCCCAAAAACCCTCGCCCGATGCGTGTCACTGTCAGTCAGCCCGTGTATGTGCCGTGCCTGGGTGTCGCGCGCGCTACGTTACCTGCTGCGGTCGCCTCCCAATCGCAGCGGCAGCTCCCAAGCCGTGAGAGGGGGACGGGGGTATTTAACCGGACGAGCCGAGGATGCGAGCTCTCGCGGCAGCAGCAACTGCAGTGGCGGCGCCTACCCCGCGCTCCTCCGACTCCGTCCCCGTCTCCCGCTCCTCCCGCGCGCCCCGCGCTCCGGTGAGTCCGCTCCCCCGCTTCCTCCGCTGCTCCGACCGCCTCCGCTCGCCGCGGAGAAACATGGGGGGGGATCGTAGGGTCGCTCTGGGTGTGAGCGCCACGCGCGGCTTGGGGTTTAGTTAGGGTTTTGGTGGCCCGGGTGGCGCTAGATTCTGTTAGGGACGGTGGTTGGGTTTCCCGTGGATTTTCGAAGGGGCGCTTGGGGTTTGGATGTTGGGTAAGGTTGGCTGTATAGATTTGCTCTGTATTTGGGGGGCTCACCCTCTCCACCCCTTTGCCATCGGGGATAACTGCAGTGTCAGGACTCACGTGCGCTTATGGATGGATAGATTGTTAGGTTCATTACCGGCATTGATTTAAAATTATTAGGAACTTGTGATGGCGCTAGATTTGGATTGCATCAGCTGATTGGGATTAGCTATCAGGATCATTGAACTTGTTACGCTTTCGGTTCGGTTACTTATGCTTATTTCATTGCTTAATTAATTATTCTGGACTTGTTTGCTCGTACGGTATCGGTTACTTGTGCTCATTTGATTTCTTAATTTGCTTCAAATTAACCAGTAGGGTCACTAGGTTTGGATTGTTAGCGGATTAGGATTCGCTGTCAGGACCGTTACACTTGTTATGCTTCCTTTTCAGTTCTCAGACTCACCACATTGATTAATTGGTTAATTTGGACTTGTTTTCTCGATCTGGTGTTGTCTACCTAGCCAGGTCATTGTAGAGCCGCTTCTTCCTCCAGGCTTCTGCGGTTCTCGTGCAGTGCCACCACCATGGGAGATGAGACCTCGACCTCCGTTGCTCCCCAGGAGCAGGAATCCACTGTGGTGAGTGCACTTGAGTGGGCTGTTGCCTCTGAAGACGATAGCATTGCTTAATTCCTTTTTCTAGTTTCCCTGTTTGATTTGCATTTGACTATGCAGCAGGCTGGGAGTGTCAAGCAACAGCTCTCCAGGCTGGTCCTTTCATCCCTCCGGGCTACTGTGCCTGATGTGGAGGTAGAACCGATGGTTGAAGTTTCATCAAAGTTTGCTGACTACCAGTGGTATGTTGTCCAATGTTGCCTTACCTGATGCATCAATCCCTCATACAATCTGATTATCTGTTGGTCCTTTATCAGTTGTTATTATAATTATTAATATTTCTTCCAAGTTCTCATCAATTGATTCTTTCTTGCTGAACAATGTGCAGCAACAATGCTATGGGATTATGGTCAAAGATTAAAGGATCTGGAACAAGTTTCAAAAACCCCAATGCCATTGGGCAGGTATTTGTCTGTCTACCTTTATTCTGTATAGACTTACACTAAGGGTAGCTCCAACAGTGACTTATGAGCTAGCTCTAAGCATTTTGTTTCATATTTTAATAGAAGAGAGATAAAAGCTATCTCTTGATCAAGAGCTACTCATACACACATTTCAAGATCATGTGAGGTTGTCATGTGGGCCTAATCATATTATGAGCTATTGCTAAAAAGTTAACACCACTGGAGAGTTGTCTTAGAGCTAGTAACTAGCTCATACTGTTGAGGGTGGCCTAAGATTTGGAACTAATATTTCTTTATGACCCGCTTCACTTTTTCATGCATGCTTAAGCTTTTTTACATTAACAACATATTGTTCTCTTCACATTTTTCCAGGCCATTGCCAAGAACTTGCCTTCTTCTGATATTATTGAATCCACATCTGTCGCTGGACCTGGTTTTGTGAATATTACCTTATCAAACCGCTGGGTTGCACAGGTTTGACCGAGATTTTTTATCTACAAGTTATGCTAGCAGTACGAGTGCCATATCTATTCCGGCAAATTGTCAATGAGCTACATTATTGCAGAGAATACAAGATATGCTTGTTAACGGTATCAAGACTTGGGCACCAATTCTGCCAGTTAAGAGGGCAGTGATTGATTTTTCATCACCTAATATTGCAAAGGAGATGCATGTGGGACATTTAAGGTCTACAATTATTGGAGATACACTAGCACGCATGTTTGAGTTCTCAAATGTTGAGGTTCTCTTGAAGAAACCATGTAGGAGATTGGGGTACACAGGTAACAACCCTTGTATTGTGATCTAAACATTTTGTTACTTGCTTTTGGTGAAACAAAAAGTTTTTTTACATACTTATGATTGAACTGCTTTAGTACTTGATTCTGGCGAAGAATATTTTTCTATACATACTTTTATAGCATAACATTGCTTAATACATCTGCAATTTTCTATGTCTTCATTGACCAGAAGGTTCAGTTGGCGCCAGTTCTGCTGGTGTTATGTTAATCACCTTGGACAATTTGCATTATTGTATCTTGCACTGTGCATTCTGTTGTGTAACCTGATACCCAGAGTCTTTCCACTTTTTGATGTGATTTTTTTTTCTATGGAAGCATCATTATGACTACCTTTTTTATATGTGTAGTAATTGCCATGTAATTTCTGTATCCAGGCCTTCCTATGAACACATTTTCATTTGTAAGAAGTAAAATGATGTTAAATTAAAAGATTTTTTGTGTTGCTGGGGCTTTTGGAGAAGTTTGTGCCTTGGTTTCCTGTAGGCGGCCTAAAAGATTGAGACTGTCTACTGTTGCACATGCAGCATGCTAACTAAAGTATGTTTCTGTTCATGCAGTTCGGGATGCTAATAGAATATCTTTTTGAGAAATTTCCAAACTGGCAGGAGATAGGTAGCCAGGCCATTGGGGACCTTCAGGTAACATGTTCAATGCAACAATGCAATTATTTATCACTTAGCTTTCTGCATACAAAACATGGAAACATGAAAGCAAAATATAATGCCAAGTTGACCACTAAGTTTTGTTGTCATACTAAAAAAAAAAAATTAGGTTCCAGTAGGGATCGGAGGCCAATCCCTCCTGTTTCCTCAACAAAAATAGGATAAAATGATAAAGGTATTTCTGTGAAATATTAAATCAAACCATATATCCAATCACTTAACAATATAGCTTTGGTCAAAATTAAGAGACTCTGACTATCTTGGTAGCACTTGTGAATACCACACCCAAATGCTTATTCAACTGATACACAGTTTATTGCTGTGGTGGCTTATGCCTTGTTAGTGTTATGAATTACTGTTGTGACAGTATTGTGGTGTCATGCTAAAATCCACTATTTTTATCTCCTTAACGTGTGACGTGTGTATCATCGTTCTTTGGGGTGGTGTGTGTGTTGGGGGGAGGGGGGGTACCACATTGGATTTAGCATCCTTCTACCTACTTCATAGTTGGTTGCTTGTTTTTCTTCATAGTCCATCAAAGCGCTTGTGTGTTTCAAAACCAATGGGTCCCCCTAAAATAAGTGCTGGAAATTGGCAAAAAAATTTTTTGCCATATGACAACCTGTCTTATTCCTGCTTTTGGGACTGACATTTTAACTTTGGTTATAACACAGATTTTCTATAAAGCATCCAAGCATAAGTTTGACAATGACCAAGAATTTAAAGCAAGGGCTCAACAAGGAGTTGTTCGGCTACAGGTGAGTGCATCATTTTGGATGTCGACTCTGGGGGAAGGTTCAAGGTTGACATGTTCTTATTGAAGCGTTGTATTATCTGTAGGGAGGGGCGAAAAATATCGAGAAGCATGGAAAAAAGATTTGTGACATTAGCAGGAGCGAATTTGACTTGGTCTACAAGCGCCTAAATGTGGTGCTTGAAGAAAAGGTACAATACATTGTAGTTGAAACATATATTTTTTGATGGAAAGGTTGGTTGCCAACAGAATTTAGGTGTGAGGTGAAAGTACTCATGGATATTTTGGGCTTTGATTCACATCTAAATTTTGGTTTGTCTTGACAGCATTCTTGTTCACATCAACTTCTACAATGTTCAATTTTTCACAGAAGAAGTACATGCATATCTGTGTTTTAGCTGAAGCAGTTTTATCCCTTGTTAATCAAAGTTTGATCGATTGGTATTGTTGAGTTTTTATGCTATGTTGTCTGCCTCTTCAATGAAGCAGCTTACCAGGCCATTGGTTTGGGCTAATTAATGTAGCACCTTTCAGGGGGAGAGTTTCTATAATCCTTATATTCCTCAAGTGCTGGAGGAATTGAATAACAAAGGCTTGATCAAGGAGAGTGAGGGTGCCCGAGTTATATTTATTCAAGGTCATCAAATCCCTTTGATAGTGGTTAAGAGTGATGGTGGCTTCAACTATGCCTCAACAGACTTAGCTGCTCTTTGGTAAGTGCTTGTGCTTTTGAGGGTTCATTCAGTTCTCTATTGAAGCAAACAGGATGTATTTGTGTAGTTGATGCATCTAATGTGGATTTAATATTTTCTGTCCATGGTTTTATGGAGGTATCGGCTCAATGTTGAGAAGGCAGAATGGATCATATATGTGACCGATGTTGGTCAGCAGCAGCACTTTGACATGTTTTTCAGTGTAAGCACAGAGTGGCACCAAGGTGTTTTCCATTTTCTGTGCTTTTATTGAATCTTCTACTGTCTTTCTACAGGCTGCAAAGATGGCTGGTTGGCTCCCAGATCCAAGTGAAAAGAAGTTTCCGAAAACAAGCCATGTTGGATTTGGTCTTGTTCTTGGTTCAGATGGCAAGCGGTTCCGAACCCGCAGTACTGAGGTGGTTCGATTGGTAGAGCTACTTGATGAGGCCAAATCTCAGAGCAAATCAGAATTACAACAACGGCTCACTGAAAATGGTAAATTGAACTATTTTGTAACCTTACTGTTATCCTTCAGGTAAATAATATGATCATTATTTTTGTTCAGGCAAAATTGTTGACTGGACGGATGAGGAATTAGAGCAAACTTCAGAGGCAGTTGGATATGGTGCTGTGGTATGTTCTGAAATATCTTATTTTATAATAGAAAGATGCATCTCTTGATTTAACTAAGAAATACTCCCATCGTTCCAAGTTATAAGATGTTTTGGCTTTTCTAGATGCATTGCTTTTTATTATGTATTTATAGTATATATATCTAGTTGCACAACAAAAAGCTATATATCTAGAACAGCTAAAATGTTTTATAATTTGGAATGGAGTAACTAATTATTTTAGGGACAATCCAATTTATCATAATGCATCTCTGTAACTTTACTACAGGTATGCTGATCTCAAGAATAATCGGCTGACTAATTACACATTTAGTTTTGAGCAGATGCTGAATGATAAGGTACCAATCAGACTATTTTCATACAATGCACTATGTGGGAATTCTGTTAACATGATCATCATTATGCTCATGTTCATTCTCTATGTGAACAGGGAAATACTGCTGTGTACCTTCAGTATGCACATGCTCGTATTTGTTCCATTATTCGAAAATCCAACAAGGATGTGGAAGAGCTGAAGATGGTAAGCTTAATGTTTTACTCATGCAGAAACTGTCATTAATTTGGCATCAATTCTACTGACTATCAGTCATTATGCTGAAAATTTCTTACTGTTTTCTTCTAGAGTGGAGCCATTTCCCTTGAACATCCAGACGAGCGCGTGTTGGGGCTGTATCTTATCCGATTTGCAGAGGTACCTTTCTTCACTATTAGTGAATTATACAAGTTTCTGAGAGTTAGGATACCAATACCAGTTTCTGAGAGTTAGGATACCAATACCAGTGTTGAGTCATTGGTCATTTCTAGTTTTGAACTGAGAGCAGACATGATAATTATAAGGCAATTTTGGGTGTTATTGGAATATAGGATCTTTTGGCTTTTCAATGTATGTTTTTCCTTGTTGGTTACTCCAAGAATGTTTTTTCTTGTTGGTATTCCAAGAACATTTTCTGTTCAGCTTCAGGTGCAATCTAAATTATAACTGAAATCAGTTCAATTTGTCTTTTCTGATTGCACTGCAATATGTTTCAGGTCGTTGAAGAGGCATGCACAAATCTTCTTCCGAATGTTGTGTGCGAATACTTGTACAATCTATCTGAAACGTTCACAAAATTCTATACCAACTGTCAGGTATATTTCTTTCCATTTGCATCACTCTTCCACTCTTCAAATGAATCTTACATCATTTCTTGGGTATTTAGATTGGCATCAGCTCATACAAACTACAGAAAGCCCCTCTTATTTTTGTACAGTAGTAATACTCTGCTGATAACCTGATGCTATCTAACCACCGTCTCCAACAGGTGGTCGGGTCTCCACAGGAGACGAGCCGCTTGTTGCTTTGCCAAGCGACTGCTGTTGTCATGCGACAGTGCTTCAACCTGCTCGGGATCACACCAGTCTACAAGCTGTGATCAGCTCCATATTTGATTTCTACATTCAGCATCGCTTCACATAGAAACCCCAATTCATCATGGCTGCAGTTTTGGTCTTGTAACCTAGTGGCAGTTAACGTACTCTAATCCACTGTCCTGTTTGAAAACAGAAGCAACTCAAAAGGTTGTAGCAAAACATGCTTTCAAGAGTTCCTACTGATCCGTTCCATTATGTATTTTGTGTTTCGTCTTGACTGGTGGTAGCTCGTCAGCTAATGCTGTATGGCAAAGGCAGGTGTTTCTGTTCTGGTGGCAAGCGTGCTGGTAGAGTGGTAGCCAAGTTTAGGTTCTGATCCTATATCATGAACCCTAGTCTTCCGTTGTATGTTCCTCCCTTTGCTGTGCACACCCCCTGTTCAGGTAAAACTCAGTTTGACTACTCCAAATTCTTAAGAAGACAACATGTTCAGAATCTGCAAGAACCTGATGCCTGGCTGAATTACTAAGTTATCTGTTCCTCGTAATGTTGGAGTACCACTATGTAATAAACAGTTTGGGAGATTTCCCATATACAAAGGTTGGCTTACTATCTCAGCATTTAGCCACATGGCACATCTCTTTTGATGCTATTCAGTTCAGAATGGTCATTGTGTCACTGTAAACCATAGAAAGTGTAGCTATTTCAGTCTGACTAAGGTAGTGATAACTGTGGTCAGTTGTCTAACAATTATGCAATCAAAATGGCATGTCCAGAGAATTATTGGTAGCTTGCTATATACCCATATGAAATGAAACAATCTATGTTGATCATAATAGAAGGGCAATTGTAAAAATTGTGATTCAAAGTGGGCAGTTGTAAAAATTGTGATTCAAAGTAGTTCTGTAAGTACTACCGACTCTAAGAACTAAGACGCTGTTGTGATAGTCGAACAGAATTCACTGAGACCATCCCATACTAATTTTTAATAAAACAAAACGTGACATTGAGTAAGAGGGTGATTAAGCAAATGTCATCCGCATGCTCAGTTAAATTGGCAACAAAATATAAGAAATTTTCCGCATTAAGAGAGCGAAGCAAAGGGGAAATTGCCTACTAGTAAATCATTGTCGAACTGCATCTGTATGTTACTCTTTTTGAAGCGGATGACGAGGATTATCATAAAGGATTATCACACATGGCTGGTGACGCAAACCATCAGCCTTAGAAAATAAAATATATTAACATAAACCTCACGGATTATTGTCTTCGCATAAGCTGCCCAATTCACCTTTAGAAACGTTACAAAGGCTTCCTTCTGCCCCTATTCCTTCTCCGGCAACATACAGAGTCTACCATAACTCTCCATGGCATGGAGAAACCACAACAAAGTTATAATCAATATGTGTGATCTTCCCCGCCCACATTAGCATCACCATCGTTCGTCATATGTAAGCTTAATCGAAAAGATACAGTAAACATCGCAAGGCGATATTAACCATGCGCAAGGAGTAACTCTGACCTCCTGTTTGTTCAGTCTTCCATCCATGGCCATCCTCCAGTCAGGAGGGCGGTTCTACAGGCCTAAAGCGGCCTAGGTCTTTTTGAATTGCAGCAGCTCGGGCACTTGTACTGTTTTATGCTCTCTGCCTTGGCGGGGGTGATCTTCACGCACTTGCCATGGTACCACTTCTCGCACACATCGCACCCGATCCAGAACTCATCTGCGCTGTATATTCCACCACATGTCCCGCACAAGGTTTCGCTGTGGTTGCCGTCGTCTTCATCATAGCCCTCGTCAGGCTCCCTGGCATTATTTTCTAACCTTGGCTCGCTTGTTTGCTGGGGAGACAGATCAAGTTCAATGTCATAACATGACAATAGAAGAGGTGGAAAAAACAGTGATGGATTCTTGTTACCTTCGCTGACAGTTTGTTTCTACCACTGTTGTCAGTACCGGATCTGTCCCTATCCTTAGATTGCTTCAAACCACCAGATACGACTTCAAAAACAGTCGGCAGATCATTCATCATGCCGAACAAGCGCTTCCTGCCCAATTTGAGACCCAAAAGCCTTACACAAAATGATTACTGCAATACCAACTACTGTAATTGCAGTTAGGTTATATAGATCGCAGTAATGTCTTTTATTATTGTGCCATGGGCTACTGGATACTGCTACTACAACCAAAAACATTGCAGAGTGGGATATGAAATGTTTCACTTCCATTGTAATTCAAGCCAAGGCTGCTTAATACCTTTTGACTTTGTTGATTGACTAGCCAATTAAGAACATTTTATGAAGAAAACAAAGTCAAACTTATAAGTTGCAAAGTTGCAACTGGCCAACATCAATGTTGTTTTTAGTGCCTTACTGCCTACAACTACAAGCGAATTTACTTGGTGACTAAGATCCCAATACTCATCATGGTATAAAATATGAATTTGACTGTAAGTTCACTTCTACTCATCACTTACTGCTCTAAAAACCCTTGGTCTACAACAAAGTTTATTCAAATGAAGCATGTATCATTCAAAAAAGAACAAATGAAGTGATATATACAAAAGCTACTATACAGATTTTTTAAAATCTCAAGGTTTAGCTAAACATTGCATAAGAGTTGAGCAGTTGGAGCTACATACTATTTATGAAAGTACTGGAGTGCACAGCATTGTCCCAAAGTCCTCAAAAGATATAAAGCAGTAAGACGAAAACACTTAACTCATTAAATACTCAGGGAAAATTTGCTTCAAACAAATCTATGAAATACCAGCAGTTTGACAACAAATCCAAAAAGTAAAATAATGTGAAAGTATTTTGAGTACAAAGTAAAAATAACAAGTGTAGACATGGAACTAGTAAGCAAAGAACTTTAAGGATATGTTGCTTGGTCCAAATAAACTTCATACATTTACCAAGTCTTAGTTCACATATGATACCACCAGCGTTTCAGATTTTAATCAGAAATCAGCTAATTCATAGGCCAATAAATTTGGGGATACATAAAATGGAATTTATCAAAAATAACCTACATGAGGACGTATTATCCAACATCAAGTCCAAACAAGTTGCATTCAGTATTCATGTCCTTTACACAAAATGGAATATGCATTCAAGTTGTATAGAAAGGTGGTGGTTACATGAGCAATGATTTCACTGCAAGAAGCAATATGATATGTAGTCAGGTACCTATTAGTTGCGACTCTTGTCTAGGAGTAATTAGTAGACATTATGTATCATAGCAATGAATAATCAGGAGGGCTTGCTACATACATATACTGTAAGTTAGATTTCATACAATTGTACCCAAAAAATACTCATCATTTCTTTTTGTTGCTGTTGGAGACTAACAAATGATCTTAACAGTCATAAATGAACTCAGTCTTGCATGGGAGATACTGCAGTGCTAATCTTGTTAAATCATACCAGTTAGTGGTTAGTACAGATTTGGCCTGTGGCTCTTACTAATCCCTCTTTTTTTGCTCTTTCCTATGACTCTAGCTGCATTCCATCTCTAGCCTGGTTAAGCCTGTTTGGGACTAAAAGTCTTTACTACAGATTTGGGAATGGCCATCAATAGCTACTTCTGCAGAAATATCAGTAAAATCTTGAAGTAAAGTACTTAAGCAAAACCAATAATCAGAACCATCCACTAAATCCAAACGTAGCCACAATCTTAGTGAGTAACAAAAAGTGAAAGTCGGAAGAGATCATAATCATCAATTCACACTTGCATGCTTTTCTAAATAAAAAAGTTTGTTAGTAACAAAGTATAACCATCACAGGAAAAGTTTCAATGCCCTGAAATCAGAGCAAGAAGTCTTTCAGGAATAACAAATTGGAAATTTCTCACTTGAAGGTGCCTTCAACCTTCATATCTTTATGCTGCAATATCTTTATACACAATTGAAGAAATTCATTCCCAAAAATGGAATCAACTTAAAACGACAGAACAGTCTTTAAGCATGTGAATATTTCTGATGCACATTTAGTTCAGCAAATATGAACATTATGATGACAATGAAGGATCTCCACTAAGTTTTCCGCATGAATAAACATCACTACTTCTCATCAGGAATTAGGACAGTATTAACATCTTAGGGAAGAATAAAACTTCAGCTTCAGTAATCAGTACACACATGCTTGGAAGTTTACATAATGCTAACTACAGCACAGATAAACAGATATCCTCCCCAACTTGAGCAAAATGTCGCTTTATGAGCTAGTATAACTTAGTAACTGGAATGACTATATATAACTTAGTAATTGGAATGACTATAGTAAACAATTCAGCAGCACAGCACCTTAAAATTGCTACATGGGAACAAACTCATTTGCTTTCTCCATCCAAAATTGGGAAATTACTGATATCCAACAAAACATCTGCAGAAGGCCCATATCTCAGTTACTTGTCAAAACAAATGTTGGATCCAAACATGTCTGCACAATGACATGCATACAGAGGGCACAGCACACCATGCATTTCCTGACATCCACTTCAACTCACACAATACTCCCGAGAAAGCCCCAGCACATGTACGCATGTCACATGTGTCAATGAGCACAGACAGCACACACACAAAAAGAAGGAGCATGTGTGAATTGAGGCGAAACAGAGGCGAAATTGGGGGACGGGGAGGTGACGGTGTCGTACCGATCATTGCGGTTGAGCCGCGCGGCGTAGTAGAATGCGACGGAGACGAGCCACGAGTCGGAGTGGACGGCGACGAGCGCGAGCCAGTCGCGGCGGTTCATCCGTCGCGCGCGAAGTTGATCCCGAGCGCCGGCTCCGGCAGCTCCGTGGGCACCTCCTCCGCCGGCAGCGCCACCTCCCACGCCTCGTTGGCGTAGCCGTACAGGCACAGGTTCTCCTTCTCTACCGACACCCAACCCCAACCACATCAGCTCGGGCCCAAATCGAATCCAAGGCCACGGGGCGCGCGCGCGCGCGGGCGGAGAGATCGCGAGGGGGGAAGGAAGGAGAGACTCACCTGGATCGCACAGCGCGTAGAACTCCTCGACGTCTGCGAACGAAGCGAGAGGAAGCAAGCTAGGGTTAGAGCTCACAAGCGTGCGTAGCGGGAAGCAGGAGCAGGAGCCGCGGGTGGGGGCGCGTACGTACCGTGGGTGAGGGCGCGGAGGATGGCGGAGCGGCGGGCGCGGTAGTCCTTGTAGATGTCGTCGACGGAGCGGGGCGCGGAGCCGCTCCCGGCGCCGGCGCGGCGGTAGGAGGCGTCCATCGGGCGGCGGCTGATCTCCGGCGAGAGCGAGAGCGAGGCGCAGGAGGGATGGAGGGAGGAGATGACGGAGTGATCGCGATGCGGTCGGGAGGCGAGCGACGAGACGAGAGTACACCAGGACCAGAGTGCTGCCTGTGCCCGGGTAAAGGGGAAGATGTGCAAGATCTTGCGGGGGTTGTTTTTTTTTTTTAATTATTTTATTTTTCGTGTGGGCCCCTGCGGATGTCAAGATTTATTTTGTCCTATGGAGATGATGAGAGCAAACCTCATCATCTATGCAAAGTCTACGAGAGCTTTGGAAATTTTTTTTAATTTTTTTAACTGAATCACGGGCTCCAAATCTAAGTCGGATAATGAAAGCCACAAAGGTACAGCTTGTATTGTGACTCGAGTAGTAAAATTAGGCCACTTAAATCCTTATTAATCCATATCATGAAGTCGTTAATTCATATGACAAGATTATTAAGATCTTGACAGTTGTGGCCTCAAAACACGTGAAATCTCAAATTCCTGGGACGATTCAAAAATTATGATCTGAACTGGCTTGTTTCTTTTCCCCGAAAAAGAGTACTAAAAATATATATAAGATAATATTTTGAGCTCTGCGTATTCTAAAAAAGATTGTGCTCTGCTCACAAATTCACAAAATTACATGTACTCTGTTCGCTTGTCTTATCAGTCGGACTTATCAGCTGTTCAAGCAATATTTTTCTCTCACATCAAATCGGTCAAAATTGTCTTATCCTCTCTGTGCGGCATATGTGACTAGACGAACACCCGGTGATTCTTAACTCATGAGAAGGAAAAACTAAATGATTCCTTTTGAATGCATCTTCTAAAAATTAACTTAAGAAGTTTGTGCCTTGATAGCTCTATAAAAAAGACAATCCCATATATGTGTTGGTTTCAATGTTAAGTTTGTGTAATAATAAGCAAATAATGTCCAAATTAGACAGTTGGATAACAAATTGGCAATAAAAAGAAAAGACAATTGGATAACAATATATGTGCACCCAATATCATGTACAGTTCAAATTACAGCACAAACATTACAAAACGCCACCAAATACATCCACAATACAATTTTTTATATATAATGAAGAAAAGAAGAACAACTGATTGACGATGAATTAAAAACATCTCTCTCGAAATCGAAAATTTAAAAGAAGCTCCACGACGACAATCGACAAGTCACGAATGGATCCTTACTGTACTGTAACGTGCATGGTGGTCAGATGGCCCACCATAAGGCTGCCACGGCGGCGACCGCCACGCCGGACGAAGCAGCCGCTGGGACAACGACCCGGCCGCGCGCGGGGGCGGCCGCCGACGCCGTCGTCGTGGTGTCAGCCGCGGGCGCGTCGGCCACGGCATCCGGCGCGGCCTTCTTCTTCTTCTTGCTCTCGGCGGGGGCCGGCGCCGGCGCCGGCGAGGGCGGGAGCGGCGGGCCGTAGAGCGCCCATGGCAGGAGCACCTTGCTGACCTGGTAGACGACGAGCCTGTCCCCGGCGTAGAGCGGCGTGCCGTCGAGCGTGGCGTTGACGACGCCCGTGGAGACGTTGACGGTGGCGCCGTCGGCGGTGAGGTTGAGCGGGTACTTGCCGGGCCCCCGTGTCCCCGCCTGCGTCCGCAGCGGGTTGCTGGCCGTCTCGAGCTGCGCGGCGGGGAGCGCCGCGGACACCACGTGGAACTGCACCAGCGACGTCTTCTGCTGGTCGGAGAGGGAGTTGAGCGTGCCGGCGGGAAGCGCGGAGAAGGCGCTGTCGGGCGGCGCGAACACCGTCAGCCCGCCGGAGTTGGACTTGCCCTTGAGCTGGTTCGTGATCTGCTCCGCCTCCTTCGTCGACTGCAGCAGCTGGAGGAACTTGGTGAACTGCCCGGCCTTGCTCAGGATCGCCGTGATCGTCTTGGGCGCCGCGGGCGGCGCCGGGCCAGGCGCCGCCGCCGCCGTCTGGCCGTGCGCCCGTGGCGCCGCGGACGATAGGACGACGACGATGGCAATGGCGAGGAGAAGGGCGGCGGCGACGCGCGACGACGCCATGATGATGGGTTTGCTATTACTAGCTCGTACGTGCGTATGTAGCGTTGGATTCTTCTTGTTCTTGATGCGCGTATTGGAATGTGGAGTTAAGTGGGTTATATAAGGAGGTTGCTGAAGATAAGGAGTGAGAGAGCTAGGTAGGGAACGAAGAGAGCGCGCGCGGCTGTCAAAGAAGAGAGATGGTACACGGTGGTGTGGGATTTGGCTGCCATGCTGTCATGGGCTAGCCGCTAGACTAGACGTCGAGCTGGGAGATGGCACGTTGATTAGCAGGTGGCGTGGTGGTTTTGCTTCAAGGAGCAGCAACTCCACCAGTGGCATTGTGGGGTTTTTCTGTTGAGGGTTGCACCGCGATCAATCGATCCGATCTCTCCATCCATGATCCTTGATCCATCCCCCACACACTCTTCCCTCCGGCTGAAAAAGAACTAGAGAGAAGATAGAATTAGTTGTAATTTACGTAATTAATTAGGTGACGATGGACGTCGTAAAGACGGCTTAACTACATAAATCGGGACAGTGATCGGGTAAAGAGTTGCTAACAACCTGCATTCATCAGTGGAGCTTTCGGTCCGAGCTGTACATGCATGCATGGTGAATATATATGGGAATCGAAATATTCAGATGAGTATGCTGCCTGCATGCTTGGCTTGCTGGATCCAGCAGAGGGGAAATGCGTGGAAGGTGGAGCAACGGAATGGAGCCTACTACTGCTGCTACCAAGGAAGATTTCCTGTCACTGTGTGTATGGTGCCGCACGTACATGGTGATGCTAGCTCCTCATCATGGCCGTCAGATCGTGATCTCGATCACGATGGGACAACTCTCCAGCACGAACTCACACAGAATGCCGGAGGGATAGTATGTGGGAAAAGAATGATGAGCAATTTCTCAAATCAGTAGCAAGGGGCTAATCCTATAAGCTATTATATATTGCTTAAGAATCTTCCTAGTCATCTTAAATGCAGTTCTTCATCCAATCCTGTCTTACATATATCTCCAAATGGGCCAGCGAAAACGTGTTTTGCTGTTGTTATACATGTAAACTTCCACTGTCTGTCTATAACAATTAAACAACTGCAGGCCTTATTTTTATATTTTAAAGAGTGGTTACACAGAGAGAGCGACTTGCGATTAGCATGCATACAGCTGCTAGTCACGATCCAGCAACATGCAGATGCCAACATTGCATCCAACCGTCCGGATCAGTAGGGTGGTGCATCCATTGGCAGCAAACAAAACTGTGCATACACCGTGGCACGAATTTTGGATCGAAGGCAAGCAGCTTAGGAGATAGCACGTACTGTCACTGACATGAACACCGAACCATCCATGGAGCAGAGGCAAAGCTGGCAAGAGAAGCACCTCTTAACGGCCGGCCCCTCCATCGGAGCAAAAAGGAAGCCGCAGAAACAAACCCGCATGTGAATCAATGAATCAATGAAACGCGGCCATCGATTAACAACTAGCTTGAAGAATAGATTTAGATGTCAGAGTTCAAATTCAGCTCACAAATAATCCGTTTCAGAACATTATTTACAAATCGGAACCAGATCAGCCAATAGATACATTTGCCTGAGATAGGGTGAATGGGGTGCAGGAGGGCACACTTCATTCGGTGCCTCCGCCGTCGTCTGCCGCAGAAGCTTTGCAGACTGGGCAAGCGTTCTTCACCTGCAGCCACTTCTTGATGCAGTCTGCGTGGTAGTCGTGACCGCATTTCAGCTTCCCGACTGAGTCGTTGAATTTGTAGTCCTCCTGTAACCAGCCACCGGAGTTTGATAAGCATTGACTTGAAATGATAGATAACAACTTTGAGATAATAGATAACAAGATAATAGATAACAGGATTTGCATGTGTAACATTAAACCGGCTGTTGTGCAAGGGTTCTCACCAGGCAAATTACACATCTTGCGCTATCAGGATCATCATGGGTCCAGGCAGAGCTGCAGCAAGCTATCTCCATCACACAGCTTGAAAGTTTTTCATCAGCTAGGCCAGTGTTAACATTGCCTATTCGTTCTCCCAAAGCCAGCAGCTCCTGCAGATAACAGCATAGAAAGTTACATTAGTTTAAAGTTACTACATTAGTTACATTCTGTGCTGGTTTTGTGATAATAAATATCTAGGTTCTTTCTTATTACCTCATAACTCATATCATCAATGTCCAGCCTCATGTCCCAGTGAGGATCAGAATCTTCTCTTGATTCATGGATAACTAACTGATCCAGCATCATAAACCGCTGCACACAATGCAACTGTATTAGTTACAGGGCAAGAATTCATGTTAACGTAATTAAAAGAAAATAATTAACACCATCTACCTCGGCTGCTGGTCCTCTCAAGTTATTTTCTTCAATAATCAGCGGACGAAAAGCATGGTACGAATCCCTCAGCCTTCTACTCCTTGCACTACCACTAGAACCTAGAGCCACATGCCCCAGATGTCTTGAAGATGTAGCAGCTTCAGCATGAACACTTGATACTCCTGCTGAGGTAGCAGGCGGGTAGCCAGAGACAGCAGGCGGGTAGCCAGAGACAGCAGGTCGATAGCTAGGGATATCAGGCTCATGGGTGACTGTCACCGAGTTGTTAGAAGTCGCAAAAGCTGGGGCAGGATATGTGCTGATGGTGTTTGGAGGGACTGCTCTGGGGGCATACCCACCATGCACAAAATGTAGACTATCAGAAGACGCAGGAGGTGTTGGGACAGGGGGCGCATTTATGTTGGTCCTCTGAGGAGAATAGTAGTATGGCCTCTCCCTGAAGGCCATGCTAGAGTTTCCATCGGTCCCTGCAGAACAGAAAGCTATAGCTATAAAATTCTTGAATAACAACATAATTTGAAAAAAAAAGGTGCCTGGTAATCTATCATATAAACTATAAACTTAAAACAGTTACTCCCTCAGTCCCCAAAATATAGCCACTTCTAGGTTTGTTTTGAGTTAAAACTAGGTGATAAGTCTGATAAAATTTATAGTAGACAGTATCAACATCTAGGACATTAAATTGGTGTTATTAGATCAATTATCAAATAATTTTTCAGAATGTCCTTAGTTGATATCATAGATGTTAATTTTTTCTATAAACTTGTTCAAAGTTAAAATAGTTTGACTTAAAGACAAACCCAGAATTAGCTATATTTTGGGACAGAGGTAGTATTGTTTCTAGCAACAAAACACTTGAATGTAATATCAATCATGAAATTTACTAGAAGAAAAGGCACCAAAATTAACCTGGGGCAGTCACTCTTGGAGGTATAGAAAAATGCGCTCTATCTTGTGGCACTGCTGAACTTCGAGGAGGACCAATTACATTAGTATGGTGTGGTGGCCCATGAGTGCTGCTTGATGCGCAAGGTACACCTGGATTATGTCCCAAATGGATAGAATTGTGATCATGGCGTCCTCTTACATTCCTCTGAGATCCTCCATGGCTACCAAAGGGATGATCACTCCAGTATCTTGAACCCATATTTGATGTTATTTGAGGAGGGCAGGGTTCAGGAGCAGGAATAGGATTTGGAGGCATGTAGCGAGGGAACTGAGGATTAGATGAACTGCCAGCATAACAGCTTCCAATATTGACTCCATCCACTGGATGAATAATTGGATTTCTCCGCTTCAGTGCAACCCTTCTGTCATCCATATGGGAGCTCGGAATGAAGTTATCCTCAGACCTATTTGGATAACTCAAAGAAGGCGGATGATGAGTATTATGTGGTGGCGGATGATGAGTATTATGTGGTGCGTAGATGCTACTAGAGCTTCCAGCATGAGAATAGCCAGAATAGGACGCAAGCATGGTTCCAGGAGCATCACTGTGCTGAATATGAGATTGCCCAGTGTGACTGGAGGATGGAATGTCATTTGGTCTTATTGGTGCGCCCCCATAACCTGATGATAGAGCTCCATTTGCTGCATCTGTTCTAGAATGCATAAATAACTTTGGACCTGGCATGACAGGGTGCAATTGGATGAGTTCACAATAATTGAAATGTACAATAAGCAATAAGTTAGTATGTTGGTGGAAGTCCATATACCAAAAGGCTGTGGTTCACTCGGGAACCTGTTCACATGATCCATCCTGGAGCCATGTGTGTTATTATGATGTCCCGCCATAACACATGAACAGATGGTTTCGATTTTGCTTAACCTGGAAAATTATAGGCTCGGCATTAGTATTCTAGAAAAACTTGCATCAGCATACATGTAGATTTAGAGAAAAAAATATAAATAGACATAGAATCATGAATACTTAGACTTCCGGAACAAATTAATAACGATCATTCAAACCTTAGAACTGCAAGGTGTGAGATTACAGTCACACAGGCTAGAGCTGCCCGTGCCAAACCCCAAAGATTCCATCATATCCAGTGTCTTATAACTTTGGTACAACACTCAACACATGAAGTCCTCATGATATCCAAGAAGACTAGAAACCATGCTGACATAATTAATAACATAAAATGTTTTGACTAAAGTTTACAGGATTAAACTAGAGAAGGCATCATCATCGTACTTTTTAGACCTCAATAAAACATATATGGTCTGCTAGAAAATAAAACATATATGGTCAAAACCTGACTTTTTAGACCTCAATAAAAGAATCATAAACTTTATAGCTTTGCTGATGGCAGTAACTAGGCCTGGTAAGTAACGATAGAACATAAGATTTTCCCCCACCCAACCTTTGGTTCTTGGAAAAGCTCCTTCTATGAAGAAGCTACATACAGGCTCATAGATTCAGTGATAAGTGTGCTGTCTTTCTTTCTTATATAGCTGCCCTAAATTAGCCTTTTAGCCCACCTTTGGGCTTCCTTAATGAAGCTACTTTTGTACAGTGTTGGCCTTTTATTTATTTATTTATATTAATAAAGCTGACAGTGGGGGCCTCCCCTGCTGTATTTTTTGCTAAAAAAAAAAAAATACTACCCTCTAAAGTTTGGTCACCAAGTAGCTAGAGGATACCCATGTTATGCCAATAATGTAGATGCAAGTTGAAAATAACCTTTATGTATACATGTCATTATGGTGCCTAAGATTTTATATATACATATACATATATATATATATATATATACACTCAAAATAATGGAAATCAATCAGCTGAAATGGAACTAACAAATTTTACCTTCCTATTTGCACTCAAATAATGGAATATAAAATATAAAAAGAAACCAAAATAAAACAAATCAGACATGCAGCATGGTCAATTAACAGATTGGAGAATATTTATTGATGTACTGTTGTTCATGAACAGTGTAAAAAGAAGATGTTTGTTTGAAGATAACAAAGAGACTAGTAGATATATAAATAACAGTGATACTACACCATCGTATATAATCACAATTAACTTGGAAAGGCTTTAGACAAGATCATTACAAGCAGCATATCAAGAGTGCATTGTCTTTTCTCCATGTGACAGAAAATAGTAGATAAGCAACTATACAATACATTGATATTAGGACCAAATTACATATGATATTTTAATAGTTCAGTATCAAGTATGAAAATCTACCTAACCTAGAAAGACATTAGCCTTACAACATTAGTTCAATAAAGCAGTATACACCAGGACTCTATACAACACCAGGTGAAAGGACCAATTTTAGAAGGCAAAGAACCACAGCATCTGTAACAACAGGAATACAGTAATATAATAGCCAAAGAAGTCGAAACAGTGTGCAACTAAATAATATGCCAGCACTTATCAAACAGTACAGTTCATATTACATTATATTGAACATAAGAAGATTGGCCAGAATCTTCTAATTCTTTACATGGAATGAAAAAGCCCGTCAAACAAGCTTAGTCATGGGAAGAGAAACTAATAATAAAGTGTACATAATTCTGTTAAACAGAAAAGAAACGGACATATAAGGCAGAAAGTATGCACTAGCTATCAGCTCCAGAAGCCCCAGGAAATACGAAGGCAGGTAGATATAGCACTAGCATCTCAGGTACAAACATGCCCATATAATGAATAACAGATGCACGCACGTGATTGCTAAAGGTTCCTCCTCGAAATTGTTGTACTTTTGTTCATCTTATGAATAAATGCATCTTGTTTCCAACATCATCAATTCACCTATTTTCATCTAGCAACTTTCTCCTTCCAACAACATTGAATAGCTATCTGCAAATGGCATCCTCTCAGTGATCAAAAGAATTGTTACTTCATGGGCCAAGCTATCCTCACCGTAGCCAATTCTACATGGTAAACTGATTTTTACTTGGAAAGGGTCTTCAGATCAACTAATTTGATGCGAAACAACTGTTTAAGTTCCTTTTCCCAAATTTACACCAACCTATATCTACCATCCAAAATCAGGACTAGTAGGTGATGCTGCTGCTCCAGCCAACATTTGCACAGATCTCAATATTTCTCTCCCTATAAGTTAACAGTGGGCCATGAATCTACCCTTCTTGCTTTTATACTTGATGAACTTCACCATAGAAACCACCAATGGGCTAAAGTTCTAGGTGGTAGATGCTAAGAGTGGCACTGGTCCCCCTTTTCCAGTCCTCAGGATGATATGAAGTTAGCAGCAATTGGCTCTTCCAAAAACTCCAGTTGGAGGGCCTCTCTTGGGCAGCTAAAGAAGGCTGTTACAATCTTGTAAGAGAAGCCACCATCTCAATCTAAGGGCAACACAAGTCCAACAGTAATGTTGAACATATGCTCTTACTGAGGACAAAATGGTCCCCACAAGGCATATAGATCAACTGGATCAGCTCTCCCATTTACCACAGCAGATTCATCCCTTAACACTGAAAAAACTAATCAAGGAGCCCAAATTTTGCATGTTTGTTTGACCTTTAATGAGAGCTTGATTTTGGCACATCAATATGTCAAACAAGAAAAGAAACTCCAATTTTTAGTGCAGTGTTCAAATAGTACCTGCAATGTCATTAGTAGAACAATTCAAATGATCGAAGTAATAAATGCAAATATCTGAAAAGACTAAGATAAATAATTCTCCAGAAGAACTTCCAAAAAGTTGGACCATGAAAGAGCGAGAGAAGGAAATGCCCATATCAAGCTATGGACTCTAGGGGACCCCAAAAAAAGGTTCTCATCAATATTTCATAGCTTACTCACCGCCACAAATAAACTATCACTAACCTGAGTACCTGAATTCGTTGAAATGATAATTCCTCACCCAACCTAAAGCCCGTGATTGCCCCAAATTGGAGTCAATCAAATAACAGAATCAATTCATGTCCCCAAAGATTGAACTCCAACTCTAATAAGCCTTATACATCTGCTTTCAAGAAGGTGACTATTGCGGAGGTCAGATCCCACTAAACCTGCATTCCCATAAGAAATAACGTTTTTGTGCCATTTCTGACAAAATAGAATACTGTATAATATATATAGTCTTTAAATACCAATAAAGATACCTGAAGATGCAGAAGACATGTCGGTGTTCGAATTTCATGCATTACCATCAAAGCAAAGGACAACAGTGTTGCACCTTTAACAGATTCAATACTTCTGCTTCTAAAGACAAGACAAACTGAGTGTAGAACTTATGTTCTTTGTCCGATGGAATTTAGATATTTCCAATACGGATTGAAGCATCAAAGGGTACCTTCAATAATTTAATGGCTGTAGGAGTGTCACATGGAGAAGGTACATTTGAAGTCTGAGATATAGCACAAGTCATGGATATGATATTTTCTCTTGTGAGCAAACATATGCTAAGAGATTGCATAACCGAAAATTATAGTGCATTGCTTTTAAATTATGAGTATTCTTGTTTATACTTATAAATACAAGAAAGTGTGTTCAATGTAATGATAAATCCTGGCATCACAGATTGACAGATGGAGATAAACGAGATTCAGATTTGTAGTATGGATACATATTTGTCGGCTTCTGCTACCGACTAATAACTAGAGGGGATACAGAAAATAGTTACCCAAATAAGCTTTCCTAAGCTACATAGTAAGTCAACTGGGACAGGAAATGTGATTCCTCAAACTGCTAGAGATCAATTAGTCAGCCATGCAGTCAGAGTTTCAATTGAAGAAGGATATAGATATTAGCTGAACTATACTAACATAATTTTGCAATGGAGAATGTTCGATTCACAGAAGGGACATAAAAGAGGCAATGATCAAAACAGATGATAGCCAAGATAAGTTGATGTATGTTGATCACCTGAGAGTACAGATCGTTCGGCAACACCCAATGACCCAACCATGATGAACGTAAAACAAAACAAGGTTCGGTACTGCCATTCACAATGATCAGGAGCATTCCCCATTTACAGAGACTGTTTCCCGGCCTAAATGACATAACTCAAGAGCCAGCCTAACCGAGTCAGACCTCTGACATAACTCAAGAGCCAGCCTAACCGAGTCAGACCTCTGACCTGTCTGTAGAAGGTGGAGTTTAGTGATGGATTACATACTGCGAGGCTGAAATGTGGGATTATATTCTTTTTATGGGGAGAACAGGGGGTTTCGTTATAGAGATGAAGCGAACAGCTAGAATATAAATCAGACAATATGAGGCGAAGTGAAGGGAGACGGATTTAGGAGATTCGGGAGCACTTGCACGTCACAGCAACCGCCACGCTTTCCCCGCGCAGAATCGATGCACCGTGGCGCTCAAATCGCACTAATCCGGGTAATTACGACGTCGACGAGCGAACAGCGACCCCAAATCCCCCATTACTGTTACTTTGACCGCGACCCAGCAGGGAGAACCCCAACCAAGCGCACCGATCCTGCAAGTCCCCCTAAAATCCACGAGCATCCACCCGCACACAGGGCCGTTTGTACCCAAAAAACAAAGCCGATCAAACCACACAGTGCCGCTACCGTCGAATGCATCCGAGTACCACGCGGATTAGGCGGGGCTGGGGGCCGAATCGGAGGGGTATACCTTGGCGGACGGCCGATCGGCGGCTCGAATCGGCGCGGCGACCCACCGCAGCAGGAGGGCTCCGGGCTGCGGCCTTCTTCCCGCGAGCACGCAACCGCCCTCGGGAGAGCGGAGGAGAGGAGGAATTGGTTCCTGTTGGTGAGGCTTCTTCCACGGGGAAAGGAAGGAGGAGGGCGAGGAGGGCGGGGGCTTATTTATAAGGCAGAGCTGGAGGTGCCGGATTGGGGGCTGTGGGGACACCGAGGTCGGCGGGCCCACCGATCTGTGGCACGTGGCCACGTGGGTGCGTTTTCGGTCGCCTTTTGATGAGATGAGATTTCAAAAGGCGGCAGGCGATATGCGTCTAGGTTGGGTTTGGGGGGCCCACGTCAGAATGGCGGAACGGTGGGCCTGCGACCAGGCGACCGGTGAAATGGAATGGAACGGAACGGTGTGCCGCACCGGACACGGCCAACGGCGGTCTGTCTCTGTGCACGGAAGAGAAGACCATGGCGGCACGTTCCTTGTGCTATTGGTATTCTTTCACGTTTTATTTATCTCTTTTGAATTGCAAGGTTGTGTGTTGTTTCGCTGCCTGATTTTTTGTCGTTGTATGCGGTTGTTTTTTGTCCTAGATTAAATAAAGTGCCTATATTTTTATGGAAAAAAATATTATAGGCATTTATGACACCGGAGAGAGATTTAGCATCAAAATATTTTACTATATTACTATCGTTTTATTTTTTTTCTTATCAACTGGCCTTATCAGTTATTCGAACAAAAATTTTTTTCTTTATAGTAAACCAACTCATTTATCTTATTAGCGGTCTTATATGACCAGCTGATAAACCCATATATGATAAATCTAGGAATCCAAGTCAAAGCTACGCTCTAAAAAACTAGAACGACTAGCAATTTGACAGGAGAGAATATTATCTACTCTCTCCATTCCTAAATAGATAACGTTTTTTAACTTTTTAGATATCATGTCGACCACTGCCTTAGTCAATTTCTTTTCTCGCAAATAATAAAATAAAAAAGTCATTACTTAAATATCATTAATGATATAATAAGATATACCAAAAAATAAATAATATTTGCATAAAAATTTAATAAGATGAATAGTCAAACATGAGACTTTGAAAGTAAAAACCGTCACGTATTTAAGGACCGAGGGACTGTTTACTATCATAAATATTGGTTCATATAAATTTGGTCAAATATAAAAAAAAATTGACGACAAATACCTTGAGGGGGTCCCCCACGGTGATGGTCAAACATAAAATTATATGACTTAGGAAGTTA